>JAQPZY010000840.1:437500-571527 GCA_029931535.1 Margaritifera margaritifera
AATTTAGGACAATTTCGCACATAATATAAAAGAACTTTTATCGTAAAGGTATCAGCTGATTAGAAACTTTTTTGCCTGTTTGAAGAAGTTATTATAATAGAAGTTGCATTTCTGACATTTTAACTGTAGCTATAGAAAAGTACCCTTATAAAAATAATATGTTGTTTATGATTATTCATATTCATCCTTGGGTTTTTTTTGTTTGTTTTTCCCCTTAGTTATAATAATTTTTCTTTTTCTTCTTGTTCCTATTGTTTTTCTTCTTCTTCTTCTTCTTACTACTACTACTACTACTACTACTACTAATAATAATAATAATAATCATAATAATAATAATATTTAATAATGATAATGTTAAAATACAAGAAACAGGCTTTAATATTCCGTAAATATATTTTTTAGCTACTTTTAGTAATTATATCGGCTCTTAAATTATTTTTTCTCTATACTCACTCGAAGATATTACTTACCTTAAGCGTGATCTTTAGCATTCCAAACTGTCTCATTCCATTCTATATACGCATGCACTGACACGTTTAAGTGACTTTTGTTTCATATAGTATTGACATTAATACATGTAACAACTAACGTAATGTTCAAGCGATGATTCCAAATTTATAATTTTTATCAATCTACATGAACAATAAGCCTCCAAAAATGTATGTAACATAATACGGAATACGAATTGTATTCATCCTTTTACGGACATGACAAAACCTGCATTAATAAAATTCAACGCGCATTGTCTTCAGCATATATATATATATATATATATATATATATATATATATATATATATATTATTTTAATCCAGTAATCTCGAATGTTTCCAATAAGGAATTTGCTCTGTTCATTAGGTTTCAGATACACACTACAAAACGTAACTTTACAAATCATGTATTATCCGACAATATTCTGGAGGTAAACGTCCATTTTGTTCCCCCACTTGTGTACTCATAATGAATGCTTTCTGTATATACTGCTCACTGATAAATGTTGTAATTAACAGAGGCGGGGTAGGGGAAATTGAAAGAGTTGAGTGTATGGTCAGGGACAAAAATGGTTTAAATATACGGAATGTAAAATAATGTATAAATTGAAAGGCATAGACAAGTGGTGTTTGCTACAAGCAAATGCTTTTCAGACTTTCTATTTAAGAATAATATCTAAATTTACCTCCTTTGTATATGTATATCCGGCAACTGTCGTGGTAGGATCTTGGAAAAAAGTTGATTATCATTTAGTTTGTCTAATCTCTAACAAGAAATAAAACGCGTTAACTCGTCAAGCAATAGGTATATGATAGCCATCGAAAACAAAACACACAATTCTAAAACGCCTTTAAGGAGGAAATAGGAGAGCGCAAGAAAAAAGTCATTCAAGATGGCGAACTACATCTTTGAAAACATTCTGAATAACATCCATTAGTCTGTTTTATCTCTCTTGTTGTCTGGTCGGTTTAACATAATCAGTTTATTAAATGATTTTACTTCTCGTAGACATGTGGGACATAATAAACAATTAATCCTGTAATGATAACTATTGTAGGAATGCTTGGTGCAAATACATCAACAACAAAGCAACCAGTGCACATTTAATTAGGAATACTTTTAGTATGTTCACATTCCTCATTATCTGCCGTTGTCTTTTTGAGATTAATATGTTTAACAGTTATTAACCTAGCTCTCAGTACATAAATAGGTAATCCCAATTTGAATGTAAAATGTGCAATTAATTATTGATGTCACACTATACATTACATCATCTGACAATGATTTGGAAATTTTAGCAGTTCTGGAATTGACAAAGATTTCATATGTCTTCTTGATTTGCTTCTTCCGTCTTCGCCAGCTATTTGTTGTTTAACTTACAATTTCGCCAGTTGTCTCTTTGTGTGTTCCATTTGTAGCAGTCATGTTCACTTCCTGTTTGTAAATAGGGTTAATGCTATTTTTGTCTTCGGAAAATCTTAGCTATTTTTTAAAATTATTATTTTGTTTTTGCAGCTGGACTTTGTCCAGGCTTGTGCATTGCTTTTACTATTTATATGACCATATTAATGGTTGTAGAAAAGGTAAAATGTAAGAAATTGAAAAGCTATACAAGAAGAACTGATGATGATACAGTACCAACCCAGGATCAAATGCTTTGATGATGACCAGCTTACAAGATGTGTTGGTGAAATAACGGGTGTACTGTCTGAACAAGAACAAAACGAATTTCAATTGGAGTAAATATTCCGTAAATCTGATTATAAAGTAAGAGATTATTTTTACGTAGATATGGAAAAGTGATGCATGTAGATAAATTTGTTGATGCACATATTAAATCTTTACCTAGCATGAGAAGTTAACTTAAGTACAACGATAGAAAGAGGTAAAACGTATTTAGCAGAGAGTACGATAGAAACAAAAAAGCGTGGTTCTGCTTTTTTTCAAAATACAACGGCGGAGATACCACAAATCACAACACGACATAAATATACATTTAAACATATTGCTGTGCAAAGGCTTCTAATGTAAGTCCGTAAAGATACTGAGACACAAACAATAAATAGAAACGAACCGTTTGACCAATTGGTCAATACAGCTGATACTATAGAGCATTATGTGGTTATACAAATGATATTAATTCATAAATAAAATCTATGAAATCTCATGCTGAATATCTTAAACATTTTTGAAGAGTGTAAAAAGACCAGCAAAGAAAGCTGCATTGCAATAACAGCTGGAATGTGTTGCAAGTAAAAAGGAGCAATTACTTGGACAACTAACACAGTTAAAAAGAACACTTTTAAGAAAAACATCGAGATGATTAATAAAAAAGAAAAAAGTTACCATTACGGTAAAGATTGAAAAAATTATTAAAAAAGAAAGGTGTAACAGAGGCTGTTGTAGATAAAGTGATAGCAATGAGTATATGATTCATTGCTCTGTCTATCGAAAATTTTATAAAAACTGCTGTTAATTGTACCACTACTCAAACTCCTACTCCATCACCTCATTCTGCTTTTACTCCGAACTAATTAGTGTTTGATAAAATCAAAAATAGCTTTTAACATTTAGCCAGTTATTTGTTTCAGTTAGCAGAAAAGCAGCAGCAACAATGTATGTTTTCAATTTTGTGCATCTGACAGTGTAGTATCTGTCTGTTGAGGACAATGTATCACTTATTTTAATTTGCAAATCATTCATACATAACAGGAATAATATAGCTCGTTCTTTCCTCTGCTATTTGTACACAGCGTGATGGGTCGTTGTAACCTACTTGCTATGTCTAACTCAATCTATCTCAGGATTAAGCCACTGTACTTGTAGCTATTAAGTTTTTACAACAGCAGGTCTAAAAATAGGTTTTGTACGTGTTATATACAGACGTCCAGCATCAACTCTAAAATGGAATAATGACTTCGAATGTTATGTATTGTAAGATGATCTTTATTTGCATTGAGCCGATTGGCCGTCAGCAAGTATATACATATACATTTAAGTTTGTTACAAAAATTGATGGTGACACGTTTGATACATACAGTAAAACAAATCTATCGCACGCACAAATATTCAATCAGTACTGAAGATATACACTTACGTATGCATACTCACATTCCCATTCACACTCATATATGCATATATACACTTACACATTATATATGTATATACATATAACCATGCATATGCACATTCATATATGCATACATACACACATATACATATATATTCCCGTATACATATGCACACATACACATACATACACATATACATATATATACACATACTCACATATACATATATACATACATATATACACATGCACACACACATATATGTATATAAATATATATATATATATATATATATATATATATATATATATATATATACATACATAGACACACACGCGCACATAAACATACATACCTGCATGCAGTTATACATGGAATATGATCCAAAATAAGTATACACTACGTTAATGTGTGACCTGGAAAATGCACCAGAATAGGTTTGTTGAAATACAAGCTCTTTCGAGAGAAGACGCAAAAGGTGTCATCAATATATAAGCAGTATTCAAAATGCGTTTCTTTATAGTATCATAGATCATTGTACATTACATGCAATATGATAGGTAGTAATGCATGTAGTAAATAATGAAATCGAGATGAAATAAAAATAACTGAACTTAAGAACAAAATAATAATAATAATAATAATAATAATAATAATAATAATAATAATAATAATAATAATAATAATAATAATACTAATAATAATAATTAATAAAAACAAATTAAATAAATCATGTAACTTTAAGTAGCATTCATCTTATTATTACGTTCAATTAGTGCTCTATGAATATAATTTCCCAGATATCTAACCTAGGTATATTTTG
Organism: Margaritifera margaritifera; assembly: GCA_029931535.1. Lineage (NCBI taxonomy): Eukaryota > Metazoa > Mollusca > Bivalvia > Unionida > Margaritiferidae > Margaritifera > Margaritifera margaritifera. The sequence goes on from JAQPZY010000840.1 coordinate 441,886, forward strand.
TTGAAGTTAGTAATTTAATAAACTTCAACATACTCGGTTTTTCTACAAAAATAAGAGTTTATATACTTCTTTCTTAGCGGCAAATAACATTGGCATTATAGTACAAAGTGATATTCATCTTACAGCACGTTGCAAAATAATACAAGTTCTTTGATCTAGTGGGATATGTTGTGGACTAAACTATCTCCCTGATTGAATATGTAAAGTATGGGCAGACATCCTTATTTTTGAAAGGGATTTTCTAAATTTCTGTATAATCTGGCTCTTGAAGATTCTCTGATTCTAGATTGACAATTTTGGATACGTTGGTTGGGTAGCCGTTGTTTGACCAAAGATAAGAAAACCTTTATGTTCCCAACAGCTTGATTTATCCACACTTACCTAGACCAAGAATATGTAATAAATCCCGAACTAACGATGCTCAATTATTATTTAAAGGACGGCTTTCTATGTCAGTGAGCATTAGGCTATATATGACAGGTATATATTTCCTATTATCTGAGGATATAAGCTTAGTCCAGTATATGAGAATGCGGTAATATCTATTGATCTGTAATCGTGTCCTCCCAAGTTCACGTATACAACATCATATTGGGTAGAGTTTTTAACCTCAAGAAGGTTTTTTCAAAAGTTTAAGTGCAACCGTTCAACAGCATTTCCTTCAATAAATCCCCATACTTCTAAACCGAAATTAAGTGTGTCAAAAATTTCAAATTTAACCTTTGGGAGCATATTTCCAAACTTGTATAAATATTTATCCATTGCAAAAAAATTCCTTTGAAGCTTGTGCACCTAAAGATTGTTGAGCAAGTGTGAAAGAACCCCCTGTTGTAAAAACAACTCCAAGAAATACACAATTATTAAGAACCTCTAACTCTAAACCTTTATAGAAGAATATATTATTATCTGCTACTCTTCCTCCGATCCAAAACACCATAATTATTGCTTTTTGTGGATTATCTTTAAGGCGCCACTTGTCATAATATGTACTCAGGACTCATAGGCCAATTTGCCGACAACGTTTTGACCCAGAAAATATAACTAGATCATTTGCGTATAAAATCATAAACAGCTGTAGCATACCTATGTCAGCACCTTAAATACCACTGTTAATAAAGTCTTCTTCAATGCCATAATAAACATGGAAAATAAGAAAGGCGACAAACATTCCCCTTGACGCACGCCAGTTACACATAGGAATTCTTCCGACGAGGTGTTTTTAATGCTCCTATAGAAATAGCAATATTTAATTCATCAATCAAAATTTGTAAGTCACTCTGTACATATTCATAATAGAAATCTATTTCCTCATCATCTGCACTAAAAGGTGGGTTATCGGTCATACTGGCACTCTTAAAAAGGCTTCAAATTCATTTATTGATATAGCAGGTATTTGTTTAGTAACACATCCTCTCAAAAGTTACCAGTATACCTTAACATTCCGCTTACGAGCTTCTAGTATTTTATTCGTTCATCCATCTGTAAATCTTCCCCGACATTTTTTTAACATATGCCTTATAGAATGAGGGCATCTCAACCAGCGTATTTTCTTCTGACTCATTTGTTTCTGCATAAATTTCTCTTCGTTTACTTTTACATTCAACATCAAATCAAGAGGGACTCGAAATCAAATGTCTATGCTTATGAATAGCTCAGGCATTTGGCGTTTTAGAAGTAGACCATTTGCTCGGAACTAATTACATCTGAGAATTCCGTAATCAATTCATTAATAGTTTTATGATTTACATTAATATTAGACCTTTTTTCAGTATTTTTTTGAAATTTTCTCTAACTGATGGGGAGCTTAATTTATCAATAAATTCACTAATTACATTAGACTTTCAAATATATTTGGAACTAGCAATACTTGTGCATTTCTCAGAAGTATTAATATTACACAAATAATTTTTTACTTGATACTAAAATTTATAGCACAATAATCAGAATAAGAACTCGGTATGCTTACAAGTAAATAATCAAACAAAGGCAACATTGATTGATTACATAATACTGTTACGACTCTAGGTCTTAAAATAATGTAACAGAAAGAAAGTGACACCAACAATGTAAGTAAAATCAACAAGCAATGTATTTCTTGACAAATAAAATGAAAATTCAAAAGACACTTACAATCACGTAAATTGAAGTAAAAATAATCCAATAATCCTAAGTGTCCTAATCACAAGTCCTAAATATGGAATGTTCAGAATGAATTTCAGTAGCTTGAATGTCCTGATGTGCCAGTAATCTTGAATGTCCTGATGTGCCTGAATGATGTAATTCAGAGTATCATTGAATGAATTCACATAAATCTCAAAGTCAAGTGTTTATCCAAAATGAGAATGAGCACTTTTAGTAAATCCAATGAATATTTCAAATAAATAATTTCTCTCTCTGAATTTGCTCCGTTTTTCACGATTGCAACATCTGATTTCTAAAATAAATTCCTTAATACACTGGTCTTAACGGCATGAAGTTTAGCATAGGAATGGAATCTGTTTACCAAATGCTGTATAAATATAAAACAAGTCACATGACAAAATAGTCTAGAATATGAGTAACTCTAAATGCAGTTTTACTGGTGTACCTGATATTTCTCATGTCAAGATATGGAAAATTCCAATCTAAGTACTAAATGCTAGGTAAACAAGTCTAACCTTGAACTCAAATGCAGTAAACATGCTGTTGATAAAATTAATACTAAAGTACAACTTACCTCATGGGCACATATTATAAATTCAATATACATACCAATACATAATCGACACCACTTCTACCTCTCGTGTTTACAAAAGTAACTTCGGCTATATTTGAATCCATACTCGCCCGTTAGCTATTCACAGTGATGTTGTCTTACAGAGCTCTAAAAGTGTACGACCCCATTTACTTGACCAGGGTCCCCTGAGGCTCGGTGCCTGAAATGATCGGGCATGTAGTCGTGTGGTAACGGTATACCTGTAAAATTGTTGTCGTCTGCTACAAAATCAAGCATTGTGTTACTCCTAACATTAAAGTCCCCGAGAAACAAATACCATTGAACTATGAATAAGTGATATTTAATCATTCAATCTTTAAAATACACTAATATCAAGGACAAACTGAGGAGTAAGCGAGGAGACCATGAAGGAGCAAAAAAATACAATGAGATTAACAACAGGATTAAGAAGAGCATAAAGAAAGCAAAAGAAAGCTGGTTAGAGGACCAATGCAAGGAAGTCGAGAAAAGCCTGAACCAGAATGACAGTAAAAGGGCATACCAGTTGGTGAAAGACCTGACAACAGAGAAACAGGGGAGATCTAATACGATTCAGGACAAGGCCGGTAAGAGTCTGACAGAAACCAAGACATTCTTAACAGATGGACGGAATATTGTTCGGAGCTTTACAACCAGGAGACTTCTGGAGACCAAGCTGTACTAAACGTACCACTGACCTCATCAGAGGTTGACCACTCGATCCTCAGGGACGAAGTAGAGGCTGCAGTAAAGGCATTAAAGAAGGGGAAGTCAGCTGGGGTAGACAATATACCAGCAGAACTTGTTCAAGCAGGAGGAACTTCCATGATAGATGTCCTCACAACAATCTGCAACCAAATCTGGCAAACAGGAGAATGGCCCACCCCATGGACCCAGTCAATGATCGTGACTCTTCCTAAAAAAGAGAATCTACAACTGTGCCAGAACTACTGAACAATCAGTCTCATCAGTCATCCAAGCAAGGTTATGCTTAAGATCATCCTCAACCGACTGAAACCCCAAGCAGAGCACATCATTGCGGAAGAACAGGCAGGTTTCAGAGCAGGACGTAGCACTACAGAACAGATCTTCAATCTTAGAATCCTCTGTGAAAAATATCTCCAGCATCAACAGAATCTCTATCATGTCTTCATTGACTTCAAGAAGGCTTTCGACAAGGTATGGCATGCAGCCTTGTGGGCCACCATGCGGATATACAACATAAACGAAAAACTAATCCGCACTATAGAAACCCTGTATGACAAGGCGACTAGTGCAGTTCTCGTCAATGGCAACATAGGAGACTGGTTCAGAACCACAGTCGGAGTCAGACAGGGGTGCCTTCTCTCACCCACTCTTCGATATCTACCTGGAAAGGATCACGTCCGACGCCTTGGAAGACCATGAGGGCAGTGTCAGTGTTGGAGGCAGAACAATCACCAATCTGCGCTTCGCTGATGATATCGATGGTTTAGCAGGAGATGAAGAAGAAATGGAAACCTTAGTGAACCGTCTCAATCAAGCATCACTAAGATATGGTATGGAGATCAACGCTGAAAAGACAAAACTAATGACAAACAACCCGAGTGGCATCCAAAAGGAAATAAGAGTGAATGAACAGAAGCTGGACACAGTAACAAGCTTCAAGTACCTAGGTGCTATCGCCTCTGATGAAGGTTCAAAACCTGAGGTTCTTTCCAGGATTGTGCAGACAACAGCTGCTCTGGTTTAGCTGAAGCCTATTTGGAAAGACAGCAACATCACGCTTGGGTCCAAGATCAAGCTTATGCGCTCCCTCATCATGTCCATATTCCTATATGCAAGTGAGACATGGACCCTAACCGCAGAATTAGAGAGAAGAATCCATGCCTTAGAAATGAGATGTTATCGAAGGATTCTACAAATTTCATACATAGACCACGTCTCTAATGCGGAGGTGCGCACTAAAATCCAAGTTGCAATTGGACCTTATGAAGATCTGCTCACCACTGTAAAGAAACGCAAACTAAAATGGTATGGTCACGTCTCACGCTCAACTGGAGTTTCAAAGACAATCCTACAGGGCACAATGAGAGGAAAGAGAAACCGAGGCAGACAGAAGAAGAGATGGGAAGACAATATCAAAGAGTGGACAGGCATGGACTTTGCAAAGTCCCAAAGAGCAGTATAGAACAGGGCAAATTGAGGTGATGAATATTAGAGAAAATATTTACCAATTTAAAACAATTTTGAGAAAAGATTTTAAACATGTTACAAAACAATTGAAAGTTACAAAATTGTATAAAGATAGAAATTTAAAAAATGAAACAATTTATAAAAATTTAAACATTGTAAAAAAAATATAAAATTTTAAAATTAACAACAACAAAAAAAATTAAAACAATTTAAAATTCGAAAACACTTAGAAACATAAAAACACTTTTGAAAAAATAAAAAGTGTGTGAGGTGGAAGTGGGCAAGCAATCATATACATATACAAATGGAAGAGGGTAGCCGGTGTTCTTATATTTACTCTCCACCATTCCAATCAACTTGTAAACGGAGAGTGGGATATCTAAGTTTTGTTTTGAATACACATACAGTCACATTCATAACATATGGACTCTATGGGAAGTGAACATGGGTACATTATATACTTAATCTTACGTTCTAATATAACAACACACATACAAATGGAAGGTAGGTAGCTAATATACTTATATATTCTATCCAACATATCACTACACATACAAAGGGATTGGGATAGTTCAAATGCATAGACTTATTATGTAATATACCACTGCACTTGCCAGAGGAAGGGGGATAGTTTAGATACTTATATTTACTATCCAACATATCATAAGACATACAAAGGGAAGGGCTATGGTATACTTTTATTTTTGTTGATTGTATTCACCCATAATTTCAAACAAAACACACACAAACACAGAGAAGGACATTTTAATACAAATCAACACGGGAAAGGGGTAGATGATGGTGACTTTGTAAAGATCGATATAGGTTGTATCGTCATTAAAGAAACGAATATCATTATACTCGTCCAGCAGAGAATCCGTATGCGGCCAGTGAAACTACTGCTGCTGTTGCCACTATCACTCAATCGATGGTATCCTCTGTTCCAGAAAATTATTGTATTTGGATTTGGCATTTTGCGAATTTTTGTCATCCACTAACTTTTTCACGGCACCTATTTTATTAGTACCATTGCCATAATTACGACGATTTTAAAAGGAAGCAGAAAGAAGAGTTAGAGAAATTTGTTTAACGACAAAAATAAGTTACTTTTCTACAAAAACAAGTAGTGTACAAAATGAAGCGAGAGATGAAAATCATGACAATCAACGGTGAACAAAGAGAACCTAGTGCAAAGATGTGACTTAAGAAACCGTGAATCTATTACATTAAATCTTGACTGAACTCAAATAGTGAAGAGCCTTATGCGAAACTTCTTTCGTCAAGCCCAAAAGAAAGAGACCTGCCTTGCAGAAAAATTTCAAACCATCCATGACAACAGCAGCAGTGCGACTCTGACAAGAGAAAGGATTAAAAAAAGCTGCACTTAATGATAAACAATCCATAAATGAGTTGACCCATTTTTTTACCAACGCTCCTTTTCAGGGCCACCCATGTTTGTAGAAGCACAATACTACTCGCTGGTACCAAAAACTTTGCTGTTTTAGGTTTGTGTTTGTATGTGTTTGCTTGCCTGTATATGTTTGTCCTCCAAAATAACGCCCCTCCCTCTCCCACTCTGGGACTGTATAATGATGTGTGTGATGATATATAGGTGTGTGTCTATTTGTGTGTGATTGCATGTATGTAGATAAGAATATAAAAAAGAAAGAATAGTCCTTTATTCGTTGTTAGGTTGTATGTAGTTGTATTGCTGGTGTGTAAGCAGGTGTGTTGGATTGTATAAAAAATTCGTGTGATAGTCACCATCACCTACCCCTTTCTCTTTTGTATTTGTATTTATGTGTGGTGTTGGTGAGTAAGTAAGTGAGTAGCATTGTATACATAAATTCTCGTCTGTAATTAGGCATGATGTTGTTCACACACATCTTTTTCTATTTTTTCATTTTTTAATATTTTGTTTTAATTTTTTATTGTAATTATTTTACTTTTGTTTTAAATATGTTCATTGTAAATTTTGTTTTAATTTACATATGATTGGATATAAAATAAAGGTTTTTAAATTTTTAATAATTTTTACAATTTTTGAAACTTCTGAAATTTTGTTATATTTGTGAATCTTTTTCACTTTTAAATTGTGAAATATATTGCAAATTTTGAAAACTTTTTGGACAATGTGTTAATTTGTATTTTTTTAGTTATTCTTTGCCATTTTTTGCAACTTGTTGTATCTTTTTGTGTTTTAATGTTTGCATCTATAACATTTTATTACAATTATTGACATTATTTTACATTTGTTTACATTTTGAAATAAATTTGTTTATATATTAGATTTTTAAATTTTTTTACATTGTTCCATCAATATTTATACTTTTTAAAACTTTGAAATTTATTATCTTTTTTTGTTGTTTGTTTCTTTTTGTGTTCCATCACTGCGAGTAAAGAATTGCTGACATAATGCTCTTACCTATTCCCCATTTTTAACCAAACCCATTGCAGAGGTAGAATGGCAGAAATTCAATCTATATTGAGTGTGATTCAGTTATCAAAGCTTTCGGTTTTCTCCTGGTGGCATTTTATAATCAAATTTACAGCGTCGTGGCAGTGGTATTATTCTACCTAATGGGGGAAATCCACTGTGAGGTGCCACCGTGTTAAAACACTCCTCCTTCATCTATCTAACCCTCATTACAGCCGACCCCTTAAATATCTCCTAGATACTTGAACGTTACATGTTACGTCTGTGGGCTTCCTAGTAGCTTTATGTCATCAGGTAGGTAAGGATGTGCGTTGGATTGTGATCTAGTGTGTTAGATCCCCATAGTACCCTAAATATTAAATTCACATTAAACCTCATTTCGTCCTATTTATTCCTAAAATGGCAGTCTATGTTAAATTCCCATAATGCCTCAGAGTGACCCCAATGTTCAATTTTTTTTTTTTTTTATCAATAAATTCCTTTTGTGAACATAGTTACACACAATATTAAACCTATCGGTGTTTTAAACAATAAATTCTCCATGTGCCCAGAGTGACCCACAATGTTAATCCTATGGCTGTGTTTGACATTAGATTTCCTTTGTGCCCAGAGTGACCCAAAATGTTAATACTATGGACGCTATTGGCATCAAATTCCGCTTGTGATCATGGTGACCCACAATGTTAATCCTATGAACATTTTTAACATTAAATTCCCCTTTGTGCCCATAGGGTCATATTTTCAAAATGGCGGCATACTGGTATTTTATTTCCAAGTTTTGTTATTGATAATGCAAAATATGATCAATGCACGCAACAACACAGTTTTTGTAACTATGAATTCTTTCAAACGAGGAATTATCTTAATACGTATTCCTGGAGCATGAATAATCAAAACCTTTCTTCAGACATTCAATAGATAGTCCGACAGTTTATTAAAACTAAAATATAATAGCATCCCTATTCAGAGCTTATTCGTATGCTTTTCGCGCGACTCTTATAAGAGGTTGTTACTGGGAGAAAAACGATTTCAAACTGATTTTATTTTTAAGTCTTAGATCAATTTTCACGTATGTACTGCATTTATAATTGTAAAGTTTACAGCAGTTACTTCAATCACAGCAGGACTCAGGAAATATTTCCTAATCACTAGTCCCAAGGACGAGTGAGTGGCGAGAGTTACTCGTCCATATCCTTATTCTGTATAAAAAAACACTTCTCCACAACACTGTGTACGCTTTTATAAAGAACCATATGCAAGTTTGATACTAACATGGGTCAAAATCATGAAAATATTATGTTCTAATACATGGTTCAATAGATAAACAGACAAGGTGTGTGACTCGAGAAATTGCAGTTGCATACATAGCCCTTGATTTCTTAGAGGCATTCGCGTTTACAGTTACATCTTTCAGTAGTCTAGATGTAATAATTCTCCTTTTCAACGAGCTATGACACATCTTTATGAGTTTGATATGGGAGAAGGTAAGAAGCAGAGAATGTCAGTTGATTTTCGTCTGGTAAGACATTGTTACGCTTGCCCCAGATCACCAGTATTTTCAAGACTGTGCAGCTTTATTACTACATTGTCACGCCAAAGTAAAGACGCTATCAGATATTTATAGAAGTATGTAATTACTGTTCACAATAAAAATGCAAGTAACTTGCATTTGAAAGAAGAATTTCAACCGTCCCAATTTCCACCAACTTTCGTACTAAATGATCCATTCTGATCAAGCCTCTATTCTAGAGAGCTTCATACGGGCGACATTAAAAGAGAGATTGTTGATTGGCCAAAAAATTGGAACATTTCTAGGTCTTTACTCCAGCAAGATTGCGACCAATCAGATGTTGTCTTGACATTATCTGCTATATAAATAGATTTAAACATCATGCATTGTGTGAAAGTTAGAGGAAATCGGCTGAGGCACTTAAAATACTCATTTCGAATATACGTTGGCATTTTTTCTTGTGAAAAGTAATTACATACTTATAGAAATATCTGCTGGCATCTTCACTTTGGAATACCAGTATGTCATTAAAGCTCCAGTCTTGAAAATACCGGTTACGTGGGGCAACTGTAACGTAGCCTGACCAGATTGAAAATCAAAACAATTTTGACATTCTCTGTCACTTAACTTTTCAGAGGTCTGACTCATAAAGATGTGTGATAGCTCGTTAAAAATGAAACTTTCTCCACATCAAAATGACGTATATATTACTGAAAAGTGTCACTGTAAATGCGAACATCATTAGGAAATCGAGGACTAAGTGTGACACTGCAACATATATCCATAATATTAACCCATTTTAGTATCAAGCTTACATCGGGTAACTGTGAAAAAAAAGCGAAGTCGTTCCTTTTGCGGCATGTTCTAGACTGACAAGTAGGAAAATTAGGTAAACGTAATTTATAATTGACGCACTCCAAATGTTTAGCGATGTTGAACTTTGACGCTTGTTAAGGGTAGATTATTGACTCAGATTTGTTCTCAAGGTGCGAATCTGTATCTACTCGATCCACGGACGAGTACGTAGTAAAGGTTTACTCGGCCCAGCCAATTTTTACCCAGTCAGGACGAGAGGATGAGTGGTTTTCCTAAACCCTGATCACATTGTCAAGTTGGACCAGCTAATTAAAATGTTTTCAATCACTCGAGAAGTAGAACCTTATTTAATTCTTCTACAACGCTTATGATACCGATGGATTTTGCAATATGAACATCGTTTCAAATTACTTCTGACGTGGCTATGTTGAATTGTAATACGTTTGCTTTGATTAATAGATAACATTTATTAACCAAACTATGTTTTAAATATTAGATATTTCTAGCCCTGGATAACGTTTGTGACAACTACTTGTCAAGACCACCACGAAAATTGCTTTAGGTGTAATAATATAGCTGAAAATATGCGACGACTATGAGTTCAGAAATAAAGTATGAATATAATCAGAATCCATTAAATGTCAAATGTCTTCATTTTTAGCAGAGTCAGTCCTGTGGGCATGATTAACCGAATCATTCTTTATCATTACTGCCTACTATTAAAGCCACTAGATAGATTTGACAACGCTTAGCAAGAATTACTGAGTGTAAGTGCAGCAAATGAGTGTTAAGTGCAGTCAAAAGAATTAATATAAATTGACAGAAATTATTCAGGATTTACACAACCGTAGGCCGCCATTTTTATGGCACTTGTTGGATAATGGTAAATTAACATTAGGCCACCATTTTTATGCCATTTGGGGGACAATGGAAAATTAACATTAGGCCACCATCTTTGTGAGTTTACAGCGTCGAATTTACTGTGTTAAATAGGGTCTGCGGATTATAGGGATAAACGGGAAGTTAACATTAGGCCATCATTTTTATTTGGTGGCATTATAGGAACAAGGGGAAACATTAGGCTACAATTTATGTGCGATTCTTGGGACAAGAGGAAATACTGTGTTAGAAATGTCCATAGGTATATCCTTTTATAAATCCTATATGAGGCTATAGAGGAGGGGGCGTTTTAGAAATTTTGTCTATCGTAAATTTAATATCCTCACTAAAAATTGCTAGGTATATTACTATCGGCAAGATGTATTTCAAACATATTGAGTATCAAGTCAGGCAAATGTTCATTCATCAGTTTCTGACAAATGTTACAATTTTGCCAGCCTACAATTTTGTTGTCCTAGATTTAAGACTTGAAGTTAAAATATAACCTTTAAACTATTTTTGAGGCCAGCTTTTTTTTCTTTCTTTTATCTACATTTTTCAAACTAAAGAATTTTGTCTGTATGAAGTTAAGATTTCTTGTAAGGTTGTGAGAGTATGTGTGTGTGTGTGTGTGTTTTCTTTCTGAAAGAGACAAAACTAAACTCTACATTTAATATGATTAGTGAACTGAACCCTATGAAGTAACACACAACAGTTCTATTTTTTTCACGTAGTCATTTTGACTACGGGAAATGTTCAACACGGCAAGTCATTATGACCTTCACAGACATAAAACACAGATTGGTAATGATTTGAGTAGTATCTCTATTTTTAAGAGAATTGAATGGCCCTGAAAAAGGAATTTTGAATAACTCTCTCTACAGTTCTGACCAGAAATATAGATAGAGAGAGCGATCATTTTAAAATGTGTATGCATGTGTGTGTGTGTGTGTGTCTGTGTGTGTGTGTGTGTGTGTAAATATATTATCCATTCTTTAAAATAAAACAATTTATGACCAAGAGACACTTACGTTGTTGTTTTGGGGTTTTTTTTTTGTTATATTCTAGTGAATAAGAAACACAATTTACTGTCTTTCTATTTTAATTATAGGAATCCAAGGCGACGTTAATGAAGACAATACACTATATTATCCACATACACTATTGAAATCCAATTCTGGCAATCGCGCATTATTGAGTTGCGTTTATACAGCTATAATACTTATTCCTTCTACTTTGACTGTCCTAAATTTACAATTCTCACTAAAAACTCATTGCATTTCAAACATATTTAGTACCAAGTCAGGCAAATTCTCATTATCCATTTTCGGAAGACCAGTGTTATTTTGCTACATTGTAGAATGAAGGCAGAATCTGGAATGTACAAGATTTGTTTCTTATTTTTTTGTTTGTTTTATCTTACTACATTTTTTTACAATTCTGCCAGTCTACAATTACTTGACCTAGATTTACATTACATTTTGCTGTTCTAGATTTAAGACTAAGATTGAAAATATTATCTATGAACTGTTTTTGAGACTAGCATGTTATTTGTTGCAACATTTTTGAAAGTAACGAATTTGACCTGTATGAGGCTAATGATTTTTAAAAAATTTGCAACATTTTATATTCTAGATTTTTGCAAACGGCAAAACTTAACTCTTTTTACGTAGACATTTTGACCAATGCAAATTTTGAGTACGGCAAGTCAGTATGACATACACAAACATAAAATACACATCAGTTTACCTAGAACATTACATTTGCTACGGAGAGAGAGAGAGAGAGAGAGAGAGAGAGAGAGAGAGAGAGAGAGAGAAACGCAGTAAATGTGTCGTAAAGCTATTATATACTGGCGGTTATAAATGATGGCCATACTCGCTGACCAAGCAACGCTTTCTAGATGTTCCTATCAATAGGCATGATTCATAATTTCATGAAATGTCATTTGAATCAGTTCTCCACAGGTACACATTTCCAAATTTAAAGGGAATTTGGTATTCCACGGGTTCTGAAACGGTTAAAAATTTGAAATATTTAGCATATCAAGCAACGTCGGAGCGTTACGAAAGCGCAACGTAATGCAAGATTACCTAAAAGCTGGTTTGAGATTAAACATGTAAGGAATATGGAAAGGATATTTTATTTTATTGTTAACGGAGAATGATATTGAGATGTTTGCATGCGGTGTTAAATTTGTATCTTTTAATACTGTCGTGTGAAAAGAAAATCTATGTCTCAACAACTCATAAAAACAATTGTTGCGTAATGTCAGGACACTGTATCTAAAGGGGAAAACATAGAACAATCCAAAACCCGATTGATTTCCCTTAACTAGTTACATATTGGATTACCTTATGTTAACTAGATACAATCTTATACTGACAGCACGAATTTTAAATAATTGACATAAGATCTTCATTTTGACATAGTCAAGTTATTCTCTCTCTCTCTCTCTAATTGACTTTCCTCAGTCCAATCTCACTGTAAAAATGAAAACATACGGATTGAAATGGCAGTATGTAAGATTATCTTTGCATCACTGATATCCTTTCATGTTCCATATATATATATTAATTTACTTCTAATACGAAATATACAGATTAATTCAAATCTAATTTCATCATGAATAGCTCCACATAATTAGATGAATACCAGCAATAGAAACAAAATACAGAGATTAGTGCAAAATGTTGCTATACCATAGGCATTTTTTTTCTCTAAGTCTTTCAGAGTATTTTAGTGGGAGAATAAACACAATAGGAGCATGATATCAGAGAAGATGATGATGCTTTCCGTGTGTCTCTTAGTTTGCCTGAAGGGTTATACGTCAACTGAAAAAATTGATTTCTTAAGTGCTGTTGACAAGAACACTTGTAGAACAAGTTATTCATTTTCGATATTTCCACGATAGAGATACTAATCGACATAGATAAGTGTCTGGAATTGCGTTGATTTATCCTGTAGGTTGATGCGAACTTAACTTATTGTCTATTAACTAAGGTCAATGCAAAAGTTCAACACTTTAATCAAAGGAGAATGGGAAGGGGGGTTGTGCTTTTTTATATTGGTTTATCTCATTTGGGACAATATTCGTTTGGCGTTTTTGAACATATTAATAATGCAGCAAAGTTACCATTCTACATTGTAAGATAAGCATAATGTTTTCAAAGGAAATGAAATCAATAAATCTCTGACAAATGAAGAAAATCCTTGATACATGTAACGATCTTGCTGTATTAGGTAGCACTGTACTCCTTTCCTTTTGAAGCTCCATAATCGCCACAAATAAACCAACAGAAAATAAAATGTTTGTCATCAATTGCTTTTAAATTTCAGATACTTCATCTTGGAAAATATTATTTTTGTCTACATTCATATGTGACTATTATTACAATAGGACTGTCGTCTCTTTCAAGCTTTTTTCAAAGAAAAAAAGACACTGAATAATCTATCAAATCCGTTTAAATATAGAATATTTCAAGGAATTTGTAGATACTGTGTCACATTAAAACAAATATTAATTGAAAACCATTTCCTGTACGCACAAGAATAGACAGAATCAATTACATTTTTTGCAGAAAAATTACATTCTCCTTGAGCTTACCAGGCTTGTGAAAGTTTACATTATTAAAGATGCACAACATTATGCTTGCACATCTATGAGATAAAAAAAAGAGAATATCGAAAGTGTCTTCATGAGCAAAAGCTTTAGCATTGTATGCTCGACAGACTATAAGGTAACCATTATTGCCATCATACGTCTACAAGCCAAACCATTGGATCAGTATTTAAATATAAAGACAAATAGGTTGAGGATCTATTTTTCTAAATATGGAAAATATATCATTGTAAAAAAGACGTGTGCAAGGCCGTAAATATTTTTTTTTACCAACGGAATAGCTTCTCATTGCAGCTGGGGCATATCTGGTCAGTGATTCCAGTAGACATACATGATCAATCCTGCATCAATGACATAGTATACGTAGTGAATACATTGTATTTTCTAACCCACCATCCCCTTACTATTGCACAATATTGTTTTTATAATGTCTTCAGTTGTTATTATGTCTAGGACGATAACAATTATATTCACTACTCCAAGTAGTAAGGTATCCTAGACAATAATAAGGTTTACTATTGAAGATGAACGGATACAAATACATGGACATTTTGGACTAGTTAGCCGTGTTACGAGAAAGCCAATCACAAAAATGGAAAACAAGTGGCTAAAAAAATCAACGTTGTAAAAATCTACCTGAACAAGCCACTAAAACGGAAGATCATCTGCTTTTTATTATATGAAGACATAAATAGACGATTTCAGATTTTTATGCTTTTGTGGTAGAACTATATCCTATAGGTATTTTGGCATCACGCAAACGCCAAACTAAACAGAAAATAGGATACACAAAATTACGAATATATTAAAAAATAAAAAAATGAAATCAAAGAATATCTCGAAGTACAGACAAGATTATGGTGACCAAGCAATTGAAAATTGGTATAATAGATAGTAATACGTGCTTTTTTCTGGGCACTTTCTGAATCCATATGCCATAAAGTGTTTTGGACAGACTTTGCGTCACTGAATCCTAATAAATGTACTTATATACAAAATTGTAATTTATCTAAAGAAAACGTGTTGTTTGGTTTATACAATAGGCAAGAGGCAGATGATGTATTCAATTTTATCTAATTTCAGGCAAAGCATTATATTTATAAGTGCAAATATTGTAATTCCCATCCTCAGATATCACATTTTAAACAAGCTTTAAACAGGAATTATTTAGTAGAAAAAATACAACACTTTAAGCGTCTTGAAGGCGAAACATTTATGAAGAAGTGGATGATTTAAATAAACGTGCTTCAGCAGAGCAGGTTGTTCCTAGAGAAAGTTGTGATCAGTATATCATGTAAAGACATCATGTAAAGTTGCTATAACTTTGTACCAGAAAATAATTTATCCTTTATCTGTATTTCTTCCATCTTAATTTGATCAGTTACATCTCTGCAAGTGTTATCGGTATTGGGAATAAATGTACATGTATATTCATATTGAACCACACAGCACATACTCGCTGTCTCTGTCTCTCTCTCTCGATTTATTTATTTATATAGTGATACATTTGTGCAAATTTTGGAAAGGGATGAATCCAGGGCCCCAACGCTGGCATCTTTACATATATTAAGCAGGATGGTACTGAATGAGCAAACAAGATTCAAGAGTTACTAAAACAGATTGAAGAGAACAGGAAAAGATTTGCGATACATAGGAGAAGTTTAAACAGAGATTTAGTACCATGTTCGACGCCGTACAAACAGTGCAAACCAAACGAAAGAGAGCAAGAAAAATACCAAACAGCCAACAGGACATGCAAGGAAATAAACAGGGGATACACTCTGAGGCAGATGCATTGAAAGTAAAATGGAGAAAAAAAAGAAATCTCAGGAAGACTATAACACTTTACAATCTCAACTGGAACAGTTATAGAATGATTTGAATAGTGAGATCTAATAAAACGATTAAGAGATCAAATAGTGGATGAATAAATTCAATACCATTATCAAATGCAATTAAAGACAAACAGAATACACTTGATACATTTAAAGTATTTTTTGGTGAACTCTGGCCACGGCTTCGATATTTCAAAAGTTGACATCATATAATTGTAAAATTAAATTGAAATAAAACTGAGCTAAATCAGATGTTCACAATTTACAATTTATTAAAGAATGGGCGATTTTGTAAACAGACTTAGATACGAGATGAATTAAACCGAAATTTAAATTCAAATTATTCATAAATGAAATGAAATTAAATTAAAATATCCCACAAAATGTAAAATGTAAGCAAGATTCCTTGAGATGAAAACATCATTAAAACTTTATTTCCGAGACAGATCCAAAAGATAATGAAAATGTTGAAACAACGAAAACAAGCTTCCTTGGTACTAGTGTGAAGCGCGAAATCCTCCACTTGGCAGATCATAGATTTGTGCAGACCTTGTAACTGCCATGAAATGAGGATGCAATACTAATAACACGGTAAGATATACATGATATAAAGGACACTATACACTGAAGCTAATGTAAGAACATTCATGAGGCATATTCACCATTCTAAGTAACGTATGTATCAACCACCATAATGCAACACTTCAGAGGCAATCTTACTATTAATTCTTTTTCTAATTTTGTTTATTGCCAACTGGTCCTCTTTAGTTTCCACTTAAGACGGGGTAATATTTGTGAATATATCAAAATAGTATTAGGCAAAGTCGTATCAAGTTCAAGTATCGTACGTAACGTCGATTGCCTTAATTCAACAGGAGGTAATTATCCTATGTCATGTCAACCACAATGCATAACGAGGAAATCTGAAGCATCCTTAAAGTTTAATAAAAGTATGATTATATTGTACAACTGGCTCTATCTCATGCATCCTCTTTGCTGCCTACAAATACTGGCGTACAATATGTTGAGGCTGAGGTCAGTTCCATCAGTTGGCATGTACAAAAGTATGCTTGATAGAAGAACCCACTTTCCAAATCGTCCACTGCATGCATGAAAGTCTTAAAGTGACAATCAGAACCAAAACTGATAATTGGACTTTCATAATTGTTTTTTTAAATTGGTGTTTGTGTGTGAATTCTTATGTAGGATTTAAATGCTTTAGATTCCCAACGTCTTATTTCTCTTACCTTTTCATCTGAAAGTCTCCATAATGAAGTAGTGGTTGCAGCTTCTATACGAAAAAAGAGTGAGATTTAAAGCTCTTTGTTTCCACGGCAACAGCTAACAAGGAGTTTTCTTTTTTTAAATATAAAGCTGTATAGGTATAATGCGACTTGAATCCCCCCATCCGCACCCACACCCGCGACCCAGCAGAATAATGGACCTGAATAATTAGGTCTAACTGCATTTAGCTGTGCAGCTGGACACAGAGATTTGATTGCTAGAAGAATAATGATAGGGCCTTCTCTTATGTGATTGTTCTTTGAACTGTCCGATTTCAGCTTCAGTGCAGAACCACGATCAAGGAAGTTTACATTTGATACGTGAGTTACATGATTATTTGTACCCTTTATTGTTAACAAAAATATTCATAACAAAAATCCAAATTGCGGCAGCAAAAGCAGCTGAAAATAATACAAGCTCGTAACATGAACGGCAAATTAAAGATAAAACTCTGATAATCGTGTGTAATAAAGTAGGAGTACAAGGCAGCTAATTTGTGTGGGACGGTGTGTCCCACTTCATCATATTTTCAATTTTCATTTTTTTTTCTTCCTGTTGAATGTAATTTTCTACCGTTATTGTATATATTATATGCATATGTCAATACATGTATTACATGGCTTAGGAATATATTGGTCATTAGTTAGCGGTTGTAATTTTAGAAGACACATGTAAATGTATGTAACATGATTTTTTAGGTCTTATTATCTTCTTTAAGTTTCATTATCTTGTGTGTGTGTGTGTGTGCGTGTGTGTGAGTGTGCGTGTGTGTGTATGTGTGGACAGATTTAGCAAATACTTTTAACTATAAAACCAAACTCAACTGTGAGTGTTTTCTCATTCTGAGAGCCAGGTCAACATAATGTCGTTACTCAAATGAAGGATGCAACATAAATGCAAGCCACTACGTATATTATACAATTCTATTATTGCATTTGAGCGGATGCATTCATATTTAAATTCGTTACATTTAGGTGTGAATTTTCCTAAGTGTTTGTATAACCACATGTTAGGCTGCATTTGAAGTTCAGAATCAAATTTCTAAAACAATGTGCATGTATTTGTCTCGGCTGTTCTTTTTGGAAGAATTTGGGACCGTTTAAGATATCCTTGGAAACTTTGCCAACTGCTATTGTCTCTGAACAATATTTAATACATATCGTCACAATCGAAACAGGATTAGGGCTTTTATTTTACATTTCCTCTTCAGAGGGTTTCCGAATAAAAGCACAACATAAACGCAATCACAATGTTTCCATAAGACACTACAAGTGCTCATTGCGTTTAATGTCATATTCGGACCAAGGGCAATATGTATGCTACTAGAAGCCATTCAGTTTGGGATTATGTGCCGCCATGGACTGCGCTAATTGTGGAGAAATTTGGTCCACGATCTGCTTTTCCACTACAGCTAGCTTGTCGTCCGAAAGTAAACAGGATAATGGAGCCAGAGAAGCCATGGATGGGGGACGCTAATTCGCGTAAGTGCGGTTTGACTTCCTGACAGAGTTTATACTGGTGCGAGGCATGGTGCCTGAAACTCAGGCATACGACTCGCAAAGTTAGCTGCAATGAAACTTTTTCCTTTCTATAATATGAACTAATTAAAATTCAAAATATTATTTTGCGATAATGATGTAATATTGTAATGAATAACATGATTGAATGAAGAGTGTGTAGTCCTTACCGAATGCTCAATTTACTCTGCAAATAAAAAAGCCCCGTCAACTCGGCAGAAGGACCTGAAAATGAGGCGCTATCTCTAAACCACTTTGGAACACTAACAAACTCTAAAGCATCTATATTGGAGTAAAGTTTGCGATAACGATGTAATATTGTAATGAATAACATGATTGAGTAAAGGGGTATCAAGGCGTATAATCGATACTGAGTTATGACTCCGCAAATAGGAAACCCCGCTAACTCTGCAAAAGGCTTCCGAAAATGGCGATCATATATAACCAACACTTACTTCAACGTTTGTTTGTTACAGAGAGGTTTACAAAGGGAAACAACTCTATTATAACTGAAGGACTTGTAGGTGCCGATATTATCTTGTTTGGGAGAATTTATATCTCAGAGCAAGAACTATTGCACACATGCACAATAATTTCTTTGATAACATGATTTAATTCTAATATTGGGATTTAATCCTTCATCCCAATATTACTAACTTAAATAACAAGATAACTGCTAACTCTAAGACACTGTCAGAGTTGAAGAAGAAAAGTAATGTTTTAACCGAGATGACCAAAATTATAGATGAAAATGAAATGTTTCAAATATTTTAATGAAAATATGATAAGAAGTATATAAACTACTTAGATTCTATCTATCATTGATTTAATTAAGAGGTTAAATGACCATACTTTACCAACGCTTAAAGATGAGCAGAGTGCTGGAATAAAACAACAAAAACGGATACAAAAGAATATGTTGATCGAGAACTAGTTAAAAATGTAGGTGTGTTACATGATGGTGTTGGCAAGTTAGACAATCGGATTAAACCAAATCAAAGCTTTAAATGATTTATACAAAGGTTTACAGCGGAAATAGATACATTTAAACTAGACTGAATACGGAAATGGGCATAGATAATATAAAAATTTGAAATCTTTAATAACAAAAAGGAGTTAGCAGAGAAAATAAAATTAATGTCAGGCTGTGTAATGCGCATGAATTTATTACTGTTTTAAGTAAGAAATTCCCTTGAGGATAATGTAGTATATACTGGACAACAACAAGGGAAAGATGTACTTGACCATTAAATATGGAAGCTGGTAGTATTGACCCTGAATATAAAGAAATTAAAAGACTGTTGAATATTTTTAAACCTGAAGTTACACCTAGAACATTAGAAGATTCTTACTTATTTGAATATGCTCCATCAATCTTTACTGAACACAAGTTACACACATTAGATGATTCAGAGCAATGTGCTATGAAAATTTAAAAATCGGGGTTGTATTACAGTATTTTTCGAATTGTATATTGATGAATTTCGCTTTGTCCATTTTTGCATCGCCTAGGGGTTAAAAGATCAGCATGTTGCTTACACGATAAATATACAATAAGAAAATATTATGTATGGGTAAAAATAATCATGGACACTCTATCCGGAGAAAAACAATATTTTAAATATTGCAGCGAAACTATTGAAACCTGACCTACATCCCAAGGCAAAGTCAGATCTGAGAATAGCATTACAATTTGTGTTAGCAGTAGATAACCTTAACACAAAATAGCAACAGCAGAAGTTATTATCGGCCGTGCAATAGTTAAACGTCTCGCATTCACAGACACAGACAGCGTCTATCTGCTTCTATATATCTCTTTATCTGATAAATTAATGGAAAAATTGCAGAAAAATATGCAGAATTCAACGAAAAGAGCAAAAGCACTCGACTATCTGAAGGAAAGCTTGAGAGAACAAGATCTGGTTATCCAGCTCTTCAATAATTTGTATGACGATTTTACTCTCTGTTCTTGTACTCATCCTGCTGCTATAAAAAGGAACTTTGACAACATAAATTAGGTAATTTTTACCAGACTCATGAAAAGCAGGTAAGGTATGAGTATGTGCTTATTGCACTTGTTATGGCTGTTTGTGTTTATGTTGATTGCACATTTTGTCAGCTTTTATAGCTATTAAATAACAAAGATGGAGATGTGTAGTAGATAAACAAACAAGAAAATACAACGCAGTGTACTAAACATCTTAATATGACAAGTCATTGTATTACACATACTCTCAATAGTATTATACCAGAATCAACTATACAAGTGGCAAAAACCTGAACTTGAGCCTAATGGTCTGATTGTACCAGATGCATTTTTTCAAATCGTTTTAAGTCAAGGTGAAATGAGATGCTTGCAACTCAGTGGTAAGCAATTGGAGAAGAATGCTGGTTAAGGACATAACAATTTCTTATGGTGTGATACTCTTTTTAAGTTGAATGACATCAACATCTTCATTTCATACACATACTTGTAGTTGCCTGCGTTTGAGAGAACGAGGAAATAGAGCAAAGTAGCAAAGTAGCGTCATTAATTGAAAAAGATCAAATCAGGAACTGTTTGTGCAAAACACTGGTACAGACTCTATATGATTCACAGTGTATGGGGAAAACGTTTAGAATACCACTTGATTTCTAGATACTGACAGATTATTGTCTAGTGTATCCTTTTGTTCTTTCTTAGTATTTAACATTTACAGGTGATAACGAGGAATGCGAGTTGGAAATAGTTGTCTGGAGTACGGTACGATTACTTCATATTTGATGGCTTAGAAACAAAATGAATTTCGTTTCTTCTACAACTACGTCACTAGAGTTTTTTTTTTTTTTTTTTGGCAAACAATACGACTTCAACAAATGTCATGCTTGATATCCATTAATGAGTTTAAGAAGGAGTTTTGACAAGAAAGACAGATAAACTAATCCAGAAAAGTCTTTCAAGCCAGCAGTCGGAAATATAATGAATACTTTGGAAGGATTACCCAACATATTTTATTCTCAAGGGTATAAACTGAGGCACAGTTGGCCGAAGCAACAAAGGACGTATTTGACGAGCAACACATGGAATTCAGCTATGTAAGTGCAAATTGTTTAACACTTGTCACTAATGAGGACCGGCAAAAACAACTCTACCGATGGTATTTTTAGTATACCTTTCTATCCATGCGTGATTTATGCGCATATATTCAATACAATGTTTGATGACAACAGAGGCAACATCTCAGCGCATTTATGAAACAACATGTTGTGTATTGTGGCACTTAGGAGGTGGCTGTATTATAGCGTCATGACTGTGTCACAACTAGTACTATGTGGCACGATTGCCACTTGTTGTTTCACAAGTGTAACACATGCTAACATTTAGGTTAAATACATGCATGTAAACTGTACGTTTTACGAGTATGTAGGAGGTGACTCATACGTCGTATACATACATATAAAGGCGAGACATATATATCAATCAGATTTTGAAAGACCATGCAAAATCGCTAATTGTAACAACAACAAGGTAAAAATAACTAGGGTTGAGACAAAGGCATTGAAGACGATATTGATAACTTATAAATCGACATAGATGACGACGATCAAGCAGAAAATAACATATTACAATATGTTACATCGCAGATGACAATCTCTAATATATTAGGGGTAGCGACATTAGGGATGCATAGTGGTTCAGATTTGAGAAACAATGTCATAGAGAGAAAGACTTAAAATATATAAATAATATTTTAGACGATGCCAGGAAGAAGGATGAAAAGAAGCAAGCTGAGAAATTATGCGACTCGTTGTGAAACCAAGTCATATCCCAAAGATGTTACAGATTGACTCCTTCAGTTCTGAATTGAATGCATGGGTTTTTAATTTACGTCAGTGATGTTTAATTCTCTCTTCAGTAACGATGTAAACGTTCATGTTTGATGACAGGACAGATACAAATAACGGTCTAATAATCTGTACGAACATATATATATATATATGTCTATCTATGGTTATATGTATCTGTACCATGGCTATATCGTGCCGAGTAAAAGTTACGTATCTAACAAAAAGGGATACAAAATAGAGATAAAGGCAGAGAAGGGTAAAGAATTTAAAATACAAGGTCGAAATGTTTTATGTATACTACACTCATTGTACAAAGTCCAAGACATTCTCGGCTGAACAAACATCACGGGACGCGTCCCAGTGACAAACAGGTTGGAACCATAAAGGGCCTCTTACGACATGCAGGAAGGCGCATCGGGCCACTTCTACATACCGAATCCCGAAGGAGGATGAAAAAATAGAAAAAGAAGCAATTAATACACAGACGCAAAGAGTAGACTTGTCGAAAATTGGTAGACCACAGTTTGCGCCGTTTTAGAATGTATCAAAGACCAAAAATTGCAATAACTTTATTTATACAGAAGATGTAGAGTACCAACGGCAATTGAACATAGCTGTTACAAATGGAATATACAAAGAGATAATTGGTAAAATGTTAACTGCTAAATAGACTGGAATTTTGTCATTTAAGCTAGGTTTGTCTCTATCTGCATTGAGCGATGGTTTGATAACATTGAAGCAAGGTGTTCTTTCAAAGAAACAATTTCAAAATGGGTGTGCAGAGCATGAGCCTACAAAAAGACGAAGATTGTGCAAAGCTCAACAAGGAAAGAATGCTTGATAAATAGATGTATTAATGCTTTGTTATTGATGACTTGTAACTCGGACAAGCATGATTACTCTAATTTTAGGAGTGTCTGTCTAATATACAATAGCATCGATAATGAAAAACAAACTGAACAATTCTATTAAGAATCTAATTAATAATGAAGATCGCCATCTGGAATACATCGACTTTTCTATTATGTTCTTGGATCTTCTTCCTCGAGGGCATGTTACAATTTCCTTTTTTATATCTGTTTTCATTGGTCATCATCGTGTTGGACCAGTGGACACATTTTCTCCGTTGATCCAGTTCAAAAAGGTGGAAAGAAGAAAGAAGTACATCGGATGAAATGATTAAAGTCTGAATGATTAGTGAACTTTAGCCATCTTCGGTAAACTTCAATAGGTCAAACACCGAGTACTTTCACTATTATATCAAATTTAACATCTTTTTTAATGGAGATAAAATTCTAAGTTTTTATTTTATTTTAATTGATGTGAAGTTTTTATCATTTATCATTGTGTTATTTTTGTCTCTTTTATTCTTTTTTATGTTTATGGGGGCCGCGGTGGCTTGTGTTGCTGTGCCGTAAAGAACCAAACCGAACCAATCCTTTATATGTTCCATGCTTTATTTTTAGTTGGTTTGGTACAAAATTAATATCATTTGTTGCAAAAGATTTTCAAGACGTTGATATAAAACAAAGTTTTCAAACATGATGAAATAGTAACATCTGCCATCAATATGTTGAACTGTATCGACGACATAATAAGTAAAGCAATTATTGAAAATGAAATTAACCATGCGGAGTTTATTTTAATCAAGAAAAGTACAACAGGTACAAGGAAATATAAAACGCAATCAGAACGAAAATGAACAATACAGAGAGTCAAGAGGTCGGAGATTGAGCAAAATTAGACATAGAGGCAACGAACAAAGTCTTTTTGTAGGAAGGGAATAAAATGAAGGAAAAAGACATTCAGCAAGCGTTGGACAGAAGCACCATATTTGAAACGCTTACAAGAAAGGACACCAATTGAACATGAACTCTTTAATGGCGGGAGCTGTGCCTTTGGCACAACTCTTGGATGTTTGAATATTTCCTATACAAATGAGAGGACAGCCGTTGTTGCTTCGTGACAAGGTGTTTTGCAGATACACGATATATGGATAGCTATATCGCAATCAACGGTCTTCCTGAGAATGAAATCTACTGTGATAATTGAATTAATAATATAAACTCTAAAATAGTTCATTCGTAGCAAAGAATAGGTCTTGTATTTGGTCACCGCCAAAATTCAGATTAACTCAGATCAGTATCTTTGACTGCATAAATTATAAGAAGAAAACAATGATTATTTTAAAAGGTTTATGGTTTTTACAACCTAAAACGTACAAAGTGGGATCAACTGCAGAAAACGAAGAATGTATAAATGGTGTATGTTTGAAACACATTTCAAGAGTTCTTATCACTCCGAGTAATAACTACACTTTGTACATAACTCACTTCAACTCAGAAGTGTTAGGATTAAATAACCAAAGATATATACAGTCATCGTCTTAATCTTGTACAATTTGTGTTTGTTTTCCTTTTCTAAATCTTAAAATGTATACATCGTCCTCGATTAGCTCATTAGCACCAAATATTATTCATATGGCTATTATTTGTATCTATAAGAGTATCTACGTGTCGAAAATGTTTTTTACACGAAGACTTTTTCTTATATTAATGGCTATTACAAGAACATTCAGAAGGGTATCCTTAACATATTGAATATTAGTACTAATCGATGAGGATGGGAAAGACTTTCGCTGTATGCGTCTAAGATATGTTTTCAGATAAATTAAATAATATTAAGCCTGAGAGGCTTAAGTTTGCATGTAAACATTAAGACAAAGCAGAAACAGCCACAATTCATAGAGCCTTAAACCTCAACAATACATCTGTTAAATTAACTGATACAGCTACTAGTCGGTTTTTGTAAAGACGTGTTGATACTCAAATATGCAAGACCGTTTAAGATAATAATTCAAAAGATCTCAAGACAAGGAGGAAACAAGTTGGCATTACATTAATAAATATTGAATATAGTAGAAATTAAATAGCCAGTCAGTACATCTCCGATGCACAAAAGCAGATTTATGCCAGCAGAAAAAAGATTAGATTTGGAATGCTAAAGATGTGCTTAAATAACGAATATGTACATTAACTAATGCTATTCAAGCCTTCCAGGCAGTAAGAGAAAAGTCAGGTGAAATAAATACTATAATATTGACAATCGAATCGAATAGTGAGATAGAAGTTTTGGACAGTGATATGGAGAAAATAAAAAAAATTACTTATATACTATGGCTATTTACAAACAGAGTTAGAATAGTTACGGACAATTTTGGATAATAAAATCCAACAAAAAACGGTAATTAATAATTTTAGCAGAAAATATCAAACTTACTAAGTTGAACAAGAAAATAACAGCTAGTACCTGGAGGATTGCAAAAGAAGAACGATAAAAGCTATGAAAAGCTATGAAAACAACTTCAAATTGATTTAAATGATCTATTACTGATCTGACTGATAATATCAAAAGAACAAAAGATGTTACATTTACTGAATTTTACAAAACAATCCATACTGAGGTAGAACAATAAAATAAAGATACGAAAGTATATACTGACAGAGAAGTGGTTGATAATATTGATGTGGTACAAGGTAGTATTCATGAAATAGACACAAAGATAAAACGAACGAGAAAAGATGTAAATGATTTGAAACAAATATTTACAACACAGACATATGCATTCAGTGGTAGAATTGATACAATTAAAACTGAAATAACCAAAAGCATAATTCAAAATTAAACTTAATACGGAAATGGGTATACAGAATCTTGCCTTGGGTGTTAGAATGGATGAATTAAAATACGATAATAACAAAAAGGAATATGAAGAAAAAAAACAATTATGTCATGCCTGGATATATTTTTGACTTGTTTGAAGTAAGTACTCTCCCTATCTGGATGGTTTTGTCTTAAGTGTGAATTTAACAAATGTAGTTCATTAGCCGAAAAGACTACAAGTGATATTCAATTCAGATGTATTAAAAGTTCTTGGACATTTAAACACAGAAGTTAAAATATACACCACAAGCGATAATTAATAGTTATGTTTTAACTATGTTTCATCATGTGTTGATGACTACAAGTTCTGCACAATATTCACAACAATATGTTATTCAAGTCAAATGTTTATGTACTTGATTATTGAACCTGAAAGACATAACTAATATACTGTTCTGTATAGTGTAGAATAAACACAAATGTTATATCTTGAAGAGAACCATATTTTCATACTTTAATCAAAATAAAAGATAATTCCAATGAGTCAGGATGTATTAAGAATTTTTTTTTAAAATGTTGCTCATACAAATAATGACGTTTTGTGAAACAAATGATTTGTGGAAACAAACCTTTTATTATTTATCGCTAGATAAGTAATACAATGGCCGCATTATGAGCAATTTCTGGAGGAACAGTAACTAACGGCCTAGAATTGGTTGGAAGCAAATGTCTGTTCAGTTTATTTGTTTTGGATGGAGATGGACACTGGAATACTCGAATGAAAGATTAAGAGAATATATTTTGGTGACTCAATATTTGAATAACCTGGATGACACTATGACACTACACAAAGAAAATGAGGTAAAACTTGAAAAACCAAGACAATATAAACTTAATGATTTTTACCAACCTTGTAATGATCAAGTCTAATACGACAACATATGATTTCGATGTATCTTGGACCTCCGTGTGCATGTTGCTGTTAGGTTTGTTTATAAAGAAGATCTCTGTTGCCAAGCACGGAAACTGAGTGTCCGGTACGGTCTTTTTTGTATTTAATCATGTAGAATGCATGTGTGCCTTTTCAGCAAATGCAATACACCCCACAAGCAGGAATAGATACAGCTACGAGTTAAATAACTAAATCTAACACATCGTTGTAACGCATAGACTCTGAGCAAAATTAAACATGAATAAACTTTGCAGATAGCAATTCAAACGTTAAATCCAAATACACTGTAATTTAAGTATGAAATATTGTTTTCTCGTCTTTTTTGATATGAAAGTAAAGGAAGACGTTGAAGGGTAACCCTTGTAAGCATAATTTTTTCTCAGTAGTTTAATATTAATAGTGTTTGGTAGGTAGCAATTTACAACATTAAGATAATTATCCTTCTAAATTGTATTATATGTGTCCAGCTTTCTGATTATAGATCGTCTAAATTAGAAAGCTGGACCTTTGCAGGAAAGTACCATACAAGAATGGATTTAAATGGTTGCTTGAAATATTATCGCACGAATGTGCTCGTGCGCCTTCGGCCTCCATATCAATATTGAACTACCCGTTGATCTGAAATATACATACTAATTGAAACATCTTATTTTATCATTGAAAGCTCCACACTGTTAAATAAATACTAGGAATAGATTCACAAGAGAAAGAAAAAAAGAGTTTAGTGCGAATGGCTTCTATACAATTTGGCATTCTATTTCTTTCCGTCCTGGAGAGTAAATGAGCAGGTTATTAGCATTATGCCAAAATCATACATGCGCACATATTTTCCACGGCAATCTGGTCACGTTTCTAAGAAGTTACTGTTCTTGAGGCATTTGTTTGCTTGTTAATTGACGTATCGTCAGAAAAGAAATAGCCACGCCAACGTATTAGCGAAACACATCATACAAAATCAAAATGTGTTTCATTTGATAATTACACAGATATAAACTAGTATGACTGCTAAGTATGTACACAAAAGTTCATACAAATTGCTTCGAAAATGATGAAGTTATGCTCACTTGAATTGGTATCTGTTATACATTGCCAGTCAGATAGGTGACGGATAGTAGACCAGTATGTCAGTCAAGCTTACCATTGTGCCTGTGATAACGTTAGGACTAATCACCTTTTCTATCGATAGTATTCGTTAGAGGCCGCTGGATATCATCATGTGTTTGACTTTGACTGACTTTCGGCGATAGGTAACTGCTATCATGTGTTTTCTTTTAGTCAAACTGTACACTCTCATTGCATGAATTTATCTTTTCCTCTTTTGCCAGTGCTATTTCGTCTTATTTTATTTTGATTTTGGTTCTTGGTGATAGAAAATATTCAAACTTATTTTCACATATTCGACTCAATTTTTTTTAAATTATGATTTTCATCTTGACTTAGTAGATGACCCCTTATAATATTGCGTTTGTCCTATCTAAAATTATACCCGTTTCTTCTTTGAATGTAACTTTTATAACAATCATAGACTAGAGCTTCCTCAAAGGTTAACATGGTTTAAAACAACAACATTGCATATTCTGCTATAATGATGTAAAAGCTATCAGTACAAGAAAATAAATATGTTTTAAGTCAAACACAAAATCAGATCAAGAATATCAGTCGTTCGTTCTACCATTTTACATTTCAAGCTTACTGTTTGTTTTGTTTTTTTAAATATTTTTTGTTGTTTTTTTTTTCTAGAAGGTAGATTTCATTTTTATTTGCTGATGCAAAGGAAGTTACAAGAACGAAAATCTTGCAGTCGTGTGCTCTAATCCAAAATACCTGAGAATGAATTGGATGCAGTGGTCGATGCCGAGCAGCTCTTTCCTAGGAAAGACGTCAAGTAAGGCATTGTCGCTGCAAACACGAATAAAACATGGCCGCCACAATTTTGTTTCAAACACCCACTCATCATTATCGTGTCGTGACCTACGCCTTGCGGAAAAAAGACCAGGATGAAAACCTTGATTCATCTAAACGACTGCCTCATCTCTGCGCCGCCGCAAAGAATCCTGTGGATTTACAAGCATTGGTAGCTCCTGTATGACGTCATCAGTGCCTCAGTTTGATCCAGATTAGAATTTTTATAGACGAATGCCTTCAGATATAGACAAGAATCATTTCCTACATCCGATGGCTCATTCGGCAAAAGACCCACAGGTAAATAAATTATTTATGAAAGTTTGTCATGATAGAAACTTCTCTGTCATTGCGAACAACCAAACTATATACTTTGGAAATGATTCAATCCAGACACAGAGCGGTCATTATTTAGTTCATTTTAAAACTCCGATCGACAAACTTAAGACAATGACACTTACCAAACAAATGTCTCCAAACCATTTTGGCGACCTTATGAAGGCAACTAGAGAACCGTATGGATATTTGCTTACGGGCCTGACTTGCACTAAGCTTGAACACTAGAGACTTCGGAGTCGAATATTTGGAGAGAATTCCCCGGAGAACATAAGAGGCACATCTGTAGAGACGAACTACAACAAGCGCAAATCTACTCGCAGACACCGACTCCGACACCGGCGATGTTTTCGTTAGATTATGTACTTAAAGGTTTGTGTTGGTGCGGGGAATGTGGTCTAATGTTCTGAACCGAAAAATATTTGACTAGACACAGACCACCAAGAGTGTACCAAGGTTCAGATTCGGGAGAAGTAGAAAAAGAACACAATTTCGAGAGAAACATGCTCTCTCTGTGTTGCTTTTTACGCTGCTTTTGACGATATGAGAAGACACGCAAAGAATGAACAGCATATTCAAGATACAGAACATGCAAATGTCAATGAGCACAAAGACTTCTACCAACTGTGGGAATAACACAAAGTAGAAGAAGATGACGAGGAAGCAAAACAGGAACAAGTATTAAAAAAGAGGCAAAAAAATGGAACTGACGGACTATCTGAATACTATCCAACAAATTACGCAACGAGTTCGACGAGATAATGGACAAGAAAACAGACGAATAAGAGAAAGATAAGTAAATGACAAAGCTCATAAGGACTCATGAAAATCAAACTTCGGACCACGAATACTTTATTGAGGAATTGCATAACTTTTCATTTTAGACTTTGCATCACATGATCGAAACATCTGATTTTGATAAAGCTAGGAAATCACTGGTTCACACTCTTAAGAATGCTACTGATAATATTGGTATGAAGTAAACTGTAAGAATGTCTGATAATAGTTACGAAACACGGCATAACACATGCACTACAATACAACCTTGGTTTGAGACGTCATGTCAAATGCAAAAGGAAAAAGGAACTAGAGCACTGAGACATTTTGGGATTGTTCGATCTCGAGATTACTTTGAAGTGTATCTCAAACAAAAGCTTCTTTTATAAAACTCTGGCTTTTCAAAGGGACAATGACTATACGAATAAATTACAAATGCGGCTTGTATATGCACTTGAGAAAAATGATACAAAGATAATATGGAAATTATTATGAGACAGGCAATTTTGTCTCCAGCACAATTTCACTTCAGGTGTGGTTCCATTACTTGCCAGATCATTTTTAATTCAGTCTTATAACGTTTGACACATAACTTTAATATGTCTCAAAATTGTGAAGAAGAAACACTAGATAGTGAAATCCAGAAGGACGAAGTAAGAGCAGCTATTCATTGCTTGAAGTCTGGAAAAGCAGTTATTGATGGTTTAGCTTCTTGGTTTGTTAAAGCAGCATAATATTATCTAACATCTCTATTGATTCGTCTGTTTATTACAATGTTTCAAGCCGCCCACTTCCCTAAGGACTGGTGTACAACAATAAGTATAACTTTACAAAAATGTGTAACTGCTTTATTGGAGAGATTCACAGGTTGTCGTGTGAGTCCCTGCCGGCAGGGCTTCCTATATAAAACTAGAAGTACAATCGTACGCATTCATGAGCACGCACCACATTAAACAAATGCATAGGCTATGACTGGAGGAATTTTCTTTTCAATTTAGAATCGTGGCCGTCTCTAGACCTTATTCAGGCCTTTACATTAGTCATGTCTAATAGTTCATCTTTAAAACTAAGTCAGAGTTCTTCTTCAGAACTCAGATGACCTACATTTGTAACTGAAAGACATTCAGCTTAACACAAACATTTATATGAAAAGGTCACGTGACGAACTACAGTGCCACAACATGGACTACATAAAGCATGATCATTAACCAAGAAAACACTTATTCTAAGAACGTTAACGCTCACAAAATAGTCTTAAATGTTAATCAATCCATAACATTACTCACGATTATAAATCGATTCATCCCGATGCAGTCCTTGGTCCGAATGGAATTTTTAACGCATAACACAGAATAAACACTGTCACTATTTGTTTTCAAGAACTCTAATAATCCAGAATGAATAATATAGTTCCATATGATAAATGGTGAAAATCCACCAGAGAACACAGGCAATTCAAGTCTACTGAATGAGCCACCATACATAAACTTTACATATAGTCCTCCCACTCAGTTTCTGTGGCTTGGGCAACTCACTTGTCTGGGTCGCACAGTCCTTGAAATGCTTCTTAGCGGGTTCCATTTTGGGTCCCTTTTGAGTCCATCTGCTTGGGACGTGTGAGCTGTACAATCCTTACGAAAATTTAATCTTGAATTGGGGACCTCCTGTCCTAAAGTATGTCAAGGGACAATTCCTGATCCCTCTAAGGGATACTGCCGGTTCCTGAGCGCTCCAAAAATTCCCGCAGCTGGGACTCAAATCCAGTAGCAGCAGCGTGTTTTAGTTCTCTTTGGTTTAAATACAGAAATTTATTGCGTGCACCTCTGGTCAGCAACATTCAGGGTTCGTTTCCTTGGCGACGCCTCGCTAGTGCTGCTTTTCGGATGTCTCCTCTCACAATGTCTGGTCATGTTAGTATTCCTTTCAGAAATGTTATCCCAGAAATTACATCTGATACGGCCTGAACGTCTTGACAAATTGTACCACCGATAGCTTCGGCTTAAAACAGCTCTAAGACCTTGATCACAGGTTTCTGTCTCTAAAATAAATGGCTGCCTAAAATTTCGGGTGCATTAGGACATGCGCGGTTACCAGGACATGTTTCAGGCGATCAAAGGTAAACTGACGGCTCTTTTATTTTAGTCGGTGTAATGGCGCTGCTGTCGTGGCAAATCCCTTCATGAGGCTCCAATAATAGCAGCATAGACCTAGAACACTTCGCAACTCCGTAACTGTAGACGGTATAGACCAGTTTTGAACGCTTTAGATCTTTTCTGGATGGGTCTCTTTTCCGTTTTGGCTGACAATGTGCCCCAGAAAAGTGATCCTTCTTTCACAAAATGGCACTTGCTGGCCCTCATTCGTAATCCTACCTGATCTAACCGAACAAATACTTGCTCTAGTCGACAGAGATGCTCCTCAAATGTCGTGTTGAAGACGATGATGTCATCCAAATATACCAGACTCATGTCACATCTCGACCCTGCACATAAAATCAGCATCACCCACTCAAAATATATCGGGCGGATGGCACAAACCAAAGGCGATGACGTTGACTTAAAAAATCCCTCAATGCCCAGTGAATACCGTCTTCGGCTTGTCGTCTTCTGATACTTCTACTTATCAATAGCGGCTCATCAAATACCAGGCAGAACCAGCAAGAGCATTAAACGAATCATTCACACGCAGCAGCGAGTAAGCGTCCTTCTAATTCACGATATTTTGTCCGTCTATAACCTACGCAAAATCGTAAGGTGCAATCTTTTTTCCGCACGAGGACAAATGGACTTGCCTGTGAGCTAGATGAAGTTCTAATAATATCTCTTTGCAGTAGGTGTTCTACCCGTCTGCCAATTTCTGTTTTAACTATCGGTGGCACTCTTCGAGGCTGTTGTTTATGAATCTAGTGCTACCGGTATCTATTTCATACTTCACGATTTTGCTTCCACCTAAATTATTGTCACTGTTGGCAAACAGTTTGCGCTGGTTATTGCATCGACCCTGTTTTTAAATCTTATCAAGGTGCCGCAATACCTCCCTGAGTACACTTTCTTCCTTTAAATCATCACTGTCGCCATTTTCGTCTTCTTATTCTCTATTCTCCATACTCTTTGGGTTTTGGAACTACGCCTTTCTTCGGTATTCCAACAAGCATCTAGTTTGACTAGAATCTGCAAAGTTTTATTAAATGTAGTCGGTCTCGTGCTCTGGACCTTAAGCCGCTTATCGAAATCCGTCAAAGCCTTGTGAAAACTTACTTTAAGATGGTATCTAACTCTTCTTTCGGTGCTGTTGGGTACGTCAAATATATCAAAGGCCTTATGGACTGTCCAATTTGAAGAAACGATTCTCCTGGTCTACGTTGGCGTCCAGTCGGACAGATTAATACACTTCCGCTATATTCGGCAGTACCAATCGTGTTTCAAGTGTGTCGATTAAATCTTGGTATTTTGCTGTCGTACCAATATGAACAAAACCCAACACTTGCTGCTCCATACTTCTCAGGCCTACACCAAGGTACAGGGTTTTCTGCCTGTTGTCTCAACGGTTTAAATCCTTACAGTACTGAAAATTATTTTTAAAATCAATCCATGGTGCTGTTCCATCATACTGAGACTGCGTTATCTTTAGCTGTCTAATATACTCGATCATTGGTTTAGATGTCCTTGTTTCTATATTTGCCTTTGCATGTCGGGATAGGGAATGTTCGCACGGCGTAATGATAGTTTGATGGTTTAGAGTATTGAATGGTTCTGTTGTTTCCTTTTTTCCAGTCGTTGCAAGATATTAGCTGGTTTCTCAGGCGTCGCACTCGTCTATCTAGCTTCTTCCTCCCCAGTCCAAAGAGAAGACATACATATAGACATACTTCAAATTTCGTCCTGAAGACAAATAATTCCTCCATTGTGACTGCTAAATCTTTTCGCAAATTATCAAACTCGGTCGTCTCTTTCTTTCTCCTTGCATACGAAAGAATACTGCTTGTGTAACCAAGAGCGCCGTCTTATGTCGATGCAAGTGACGTCTCATCAGACTCTATGCTCACTGCTACCTTAACTTTCGATGTCATCTGAAACTGGACTGGTGCACGCAGCGTACGAATCTCATAGATGACATGCATTTCCTCGTAATCCCAATTTAGAGGCGATTCGACTTATCATCCCCTTAACGACTCTCGAAAATCTTCTGTGGACTGACCCATACCGAAATCAAAATGCACCCCTCTGCGTCTATGTCTGTCAGTGAGCCCTGTCTGTGCACCATCAAGACCGTACTTCTTTGTCGACAGATGCAATCTTCCTCGTTTTCAATCCGCTCTTCCTCTATCCTCCATCTTGCTATATTTACTCATGTGAATCTAACAGGTCCAATTAGAAACAGACCAACTAATCCAAACCTATCCCACCGCTGCCACCAAAATGTGTTATGGGACCGTGTCCACCACACCCATGTAACATTTGGCGTCTTAGATCTACAGCATTAGACTTTAAACTGTATCAAAGGTAAGGTGAGGAAGACATAATTATCTTTAACTTTTTATTGGAAAAATACACCTGTTGTCCTGAGAATCCCTGTCGGTGAGTCCCTACATAGATCAAGATCATTAGCCAAGAAAATATTTATTCTAATAACGTTAACTCTCACCAAAACAGCCTTAAATGTTAATCACTCTTTAACAGTAAATTTACACTTACAAAATCTAGTGCAAACAGCTTTCATATGGGTGAATTAGGGAGAAGCGTAATGCGTCGTAAACAATATTTACCTAAATATATGTATGTATACTCTTCAGAGGAAATAAGAGAAGTAAATGAATAATACTGATATTGCTCATTATTTGTATATATATATATATATATATATATATATATATATATATATATATATATATATATATATACAGCCACATGCTTAATATGTGTTCATGTTACATGTGGTATGTAATTTAGGCCATTGACCTATATACTCTCAAGAAAGACACACACACACACACACACTCACACGCCGATATATATATATATTTATATATATATATATATATATATATATATATGTATATATATATGTATATATATATATATATATATAGAGAGAGAGAGAGAGAGAGATAGATAGATAGATAGATAGATAGATAGATAGATAGATAGATAGATAGATAGATAGATAGATAGATAGATAGATAGATAGATAGATAGATAGAGATAATACGAAGCACATATAAAGATACACAATACTAAACAGCCACAGAGCACATATACAAAGGACACACGAAGAATAAAATATGCCAAGTATTAAAACATGCAGAAAAATCATCCTCATAAATTAATTTATTACACCATTTAGCTAAAAAAAAAACACGAGTATTAAAAACGTGTTTTAAAAGTTTCTAAACACAATTATGTAAAATGTTATGGAATAAGTAGTATCATTCTGCTACCTAGGTGCGACGTGATAGTTCCCTGGTGCTGTTATTTCCATGATGAAGGTCAGGATCCTGTCCTTGACAAACAATATTGTGTTTGATCTACAATACTGTATCCTGTGGTTTGTCTGAAAGTTGAAATCCCACAGGATTTTGGTCCTTTTATCTCCAACTACTTTCTCTTCTTTGTGATCTTAATACTTGTTGGTGCACTCAGATCCACATTTTTCTTAGCTGTCAGTGGACTCCCAAGGCTAGTTTGTTATTATTATTATTATTATTATTATTATTATTATTATTATTATTATTTCAATAACAGTTGTAGTTGTTGTTACTGCTGTTGCTGATATTTATTTCATAAAATTTTTCATAGTTGTATTTCGGAAATTTGAAACACGTGTATTCATGCAATAATAAAGTGGACATTAAACCCTAAATTGACTTTTTACCAAAATACAGGTGACGGGCCAGCCTTAAATAGCCGTATGTGTAGCTATCAATATTTGTTCTCTTTAAATGAAATCAAATCCATGATATGCCGTTGTCCATATTAATTTAAGAAAAATCGGTCTCATCAGACATGGAATTCACTATTTCAAATGTTATGATTAGTAAATCTCTGAGACTGGTAGATAAAAGTTATTAATACAAGTTTGCAAGTTGTAGCCAATTGATAGTACATATCCCCCCCCCCAACACGTAATTTGTTGTAAGTATAAGAATCCAGTAGAGCAGTGATGTAATGCAAGGAATCCGTGTACCACGATTTACAAAGGCAAATTGTTCCGGATATTGAACTCTGAAATAAGATTGCTGATAAAATGCAAAGGTTTTTCTTATTATATAAACATGCTTTGCATTGGATTCAATGATTTGATCGCGTGTTAGATAAACATTTCTTTATACTTCCCCAAAAAAGGACACAGCTATCTTGAGATCAATGTTTTGTGGTACTTTCTATCTGAACATCAGTACCACCAGATGGCTTTTGTAGGGGTCATCAAAATCTCTACAAATGTGCAGCTTCGATAACAGCGTTATAGTTTTGCAATTTCCCTCTTCATTCTAAAGAGACTTTTCAAATTGGTACTATTATTTTAACCGAATTAAGAGCAATCTGATCTTGGAATAGTGTTGATGGATAAAAATGTAATACCGGTGAGGGGTTGGGGGTTAGGGGGTTAGGAGGGTTGCAATGTATATTCAGAGAGATTAATCCGATTAAATAAGACAGACAGTTTAAAAGAATCTCACTGCA
Organism: Margaritifera margaritifera; assembly: GCA_029931535.1. Taxonomy (NCBI): domain Eukaryota; kingdom Metazoa; phylum Mollusca; class Bivalvia; order Unionida; family Margaritiferidae; genus Margaritifera; species Margaritifera margaritifera. Next base: position 478,833 of record JAQPZY010000840.1, read on the forward strand.
TGCGCACTCAGAAGTATAATTTCATTCGAGAAACTAAATAAAAACATGTATAAACCACAGTACAAAAAGTAATAACACTTCGTAGGTAAAATATTTATATACATAAGATAAACACACATACGAGAAACATTATACTAGCTTGTATGCCTACCCATCTGATAGACAGATACAGCATGCCTTATATATGAAATGATAAAGATACACTGACACAAAAGTGTAAGAAAACCATGACAAATTTATACCGGATCAACATCTCTTCTAACAAGTATTAGCTTTCCAGAAAGATTCAAGGCTACGTTATAATTAATTCATTATTTGGCCTGAAAAGAAACTAACTTTTTAGACAAAACTATTGAAAGGGAATATGTCAAGAAGGCCATCTAATCAGTTTAAAGGAGTAATATTCTTGTCATGTTGAGTAGGTGTGGGATAACTTTAAGTAAGATGGCATATTATTTGTCTTGTCATTGCTGAGATTTCTATGGCAGAGGAAACCCTACACCGTGAAATATCAATGCATGGTTTGAATAACCTCTCAAAGAAAAGAAAATGATAACATGCATGAAGCCTAACTGTAGTGGTGTACGTGCGCTTTTGTTATGATGCACATAATGTAGTGCGGTTTCGTGGTGTCTGACAAGAGATAATACCTTGTTGCTATTTTTAGTTCTTTTTTAGTATGCCACAAAGCATAAAATCATGCTAAGTGCTTCCAAATTTTTTCTCGCATGGGCAGATATCTCTGCTACTTTATTGTATCCTTAGTATTTGATAGGCAATTGAAATAAAAGCTGCAGATTTTTTTAAAAAAAATTTTGGGGTGGGTGGGGGGAGGGGTAAAAACGCACTTCTAGTTCCATAATTGCATGCATTTATGACGGTGGACTATTTCAAGAACCTGTAACTTCATTAAAGTGCATAACTTTATCTTTACATTTTATGCGTCAAGGAAAAATCTCCTAGCTGAGGTAAATGATAACATTGTTTTCACATTTTGAATAAGTTATATTGTGACACAGAATGAACTCAAATATTTGCGTCAGACCTGTAATTAAAAGGTTACTACTACCGTCCGTGTCTTCCCTTACACGTGTACTAAACGTTACATGCCTAATTACTCACGATTACAGTTATTTAGAAAATTCTCCTGATACACATATCGTGAATTTAATCCCACTTAGGATGAAGTTATAAACAACGTTTTGAAATTTCCAAATGCAGCGTAGATTGACATTACAAGATCTCGTACATGTGCATACCAGCATACAGGAGATATACCACGAGCCGAGACCTAAAAATTGACATATTCGTACCACGCAGAGGGGCGATATGCATGTATTTATATAGGTATATAGACATATGTTCCAGGTATATATTTCTGTATGATAGCGATCTGTATTGGGTAGCTTTGTGAGCAAACCCATGACATAAAGGAGGGACTGTGTTCATGTACTAAATTAAGCTCTATTGGTCATCATAATCTGTCTCATTTTTCTGGCAACCATAATAGAACAGTTTTTCATCAGTATTTCTATAGTTACAGGTTTACAATATAGAATTCAGTACACTTTATTCCATTAACCAGGCATGATCATTTTGACATCAAGCATTTGTCTTTAACATTTACGATAACTACTGAATAACATGATCAGGCACAGCTTATGCATCAACCCGGTTAATGTCAAAGTACTCCTCGTAATCTTGTGTATACATTCACCAACCTTTGCAAACACGAGATAGAACTTCAGAACATTTATCCAGGTAATCATTTCTAGATTCCATGTTCATAATTGGCCCGTTCTACGTGCATGTGTGTGTGTGTGGGGGGGGGGGTAGCAAGAGTAATAACTACCATATTTCTTTTTAACCATGGTACAGACCGGTTTTACAGATATATTTTACTTCACCAGTTGAAGTCTTGCCATTATACAGAAGTAGGTTAATGTTAGTGGCTTTCAAAATCTCCTTCGACATAGATTCCATTTGAGTCACATGTTTTTAGAGAGCTTTTTAGTGCTTGTACAATAATCTTCTCATGCTCTGCAAAATCAATGTTGGCAACATACAGTGTTTGGTAATGACACTGAGACAATTCAGATGCATGCATATCATATTTTACATCAACTGCTCTCCTTTTTGAATCTTGTACCATATTTATTTCTAAATATCATAAGGTTTCCGTAAAAGGCTGGGGGTAGGAGAGCGGGGTTGAGGGTGGGGCGGGATTCTGCATATGAAACATTTTTATGCATTCTTGTCCAGGGACAATTTTTCTGGTTTTCCATTTTGGGGGTGTTGCTAGAGCCCAAGATAATGACCTCAAATAATTAGATAATGCATATATATTATCAGAGTATATTCAAAAACAGGATGGGCCTCTTCAAAAACGCCTCTTCTCTTAAAATCAACTTGCTCATGGAACCTGATTTTTTTTAAATTTATTAATTTTAATATTTTTTTTGTATTGCAGGGAAAAGCTATACAGGGCAAGTACTATTTTCAGTAAGGAAAGTGGCCTTTGACCTGTGTCTGAAGAAAAGAAACTTTCTTTCTGGAGCACTGCAAGATTTCTGCTTTGGTAAATAACTATAATATGCATAAATAAATTACAATCTATTTCATTATGATTTTCTGTACTCGTTGCATGTACTTTTCTATTTTAGTACATCCCTGCATAGTTCAAATGTCATTTTTCTCTCGAGATATCATAATCCAAACTGCATCCATTTTATCATTATTCTATCTTATCCTTTGCTTCTCGTAAAAATATTGCCTAAGTAGAGGTAACATGCTATATCATGCATTTGCACCAGGTGGAGAAAATTAGCCTAGTTTATTTCTCTCCTTATAATTACCAGTACCATTTCGTATGTGCTAAGGTCCAAATGCTTTTGCCTTTACTGCTAATACAATCCCCTCTCTACTGAGTGTTGTTTTACAGCATAGAAGATTGTCCCATCAAAGTGTTAAAGCTGCATTAAGATGGGTAATTCAACCGTGCAATCAGTCTGGGACGAATATTTACTCTCTGCTTCGAAATATAAAACCGTGAACTAGAAATTGTTAAATTCAAATCATTAGCAGGTACCCATTAGGAGGTCTGTTCTGCAACAGGTAACTAATGATATTTTGGAGTTCTGCTGAGCAAAAGTATTGTATTCGAGAACATGTTGGCATGAATTCTTAGTCTGTGGTCGCGGTTCTCAGAAGGGGAGTAGCTTCCATTTTTAGATAACATCAGTACGGAAAAGATTATTGCCGGAAGCTTTTATTTATCATTAAGTTTTCATCATTTCGTCTGCACCATATCATACACGTACATGATATAAATAACACCATCAGCATTCCTTGGCCGTCAGGAGTGAAACACAGACTGTCTCCTTATTTGGCCTACAGTTTAATATGAACAAGCTTTTTAGCTAACTCCTTAAACCCTGCAATTCCAGCAACTTACATCCAAGTCTCTAGTGTGTGGATCAATTTTGTCAACTTGACTAAGTGATGCGTCTAAAAGATCAGAGTTTATTGAATGACGCCGTTTCTGCATGTGAGAATTGAGTTTCAAAGCCAATATCTGCATCAACACTACTTGATGATAATGTCTGGTTTGTATCCTTTGTGCCGAATCCATGCTGGCAAGATCTGCAACACTGTCGCTCGGCTTCCTTGAAAGTTTAAGAATAAATGACATCGATTCTGCTGTCCTGCTTTTTCATCTTACAGATTGATATGGTTGCTACTTAAAACAATATCTTAGTAGTTCCATTGCAATTAAGGTCCTCAAGAGACGTTTTGAATGTGCATACATTACGACAAATACAATGGTGTGAAATATCCAATGCTCAAATCTTGTCGATATCAATAATTACTGCCTGATTTGACCGAGAATCTCTACCCTATAATACTCATGTGTGCACCTAAATTTTAAAGGAACTTTCATTTTGTTAGATCTGTTTGTAACCCTTTTACCGTGATTTAAGGGTCAAAGTTCAACACTTTACTACTTCAATCACTTTTACTACCAACATGACATTGAGGCGTTTTATATATTTATTAAAAATAAAGATTGAATACAATTAGGTAGGTGCAATTTACCGACAATTAAAAACTCATATATTCATTATAAATATTTGATGAAAGCAAAAGTGTAATTCAAAGACAAGTGCCTATAGAGTTTCAATAAAGATTACATTACCAACGGAACGGTGTGACATGTAAATGATTGATTCATCGAGTTCTAATGGAAATCTCTTGTGCCTTTTTCATGATATTACGTTTCAAATAAATATTTATGGCAAAGTGCTATCCTAATAAATCAATACCAAAAACACATACATTACCAACGGAACGGTGTGACATGTAAATAATTGATTCATCGAGCTCTAATGGAAGAACTAGTGCCTTTTTCGTGATATTACGTTTCAAATAAATATTCATCGCCTTCACTAAATTTACGAAACGACTTCTAACATAAAAACCCTCTCATCCAATTTTAGTCATCTAACAGTAGCTTACAATGGGAAATGAATTATGTATTACTTCATTTTAAAAGCTGCGTAGTTGAAGAGCTATCATGAATTATGTGTTGTCCTTTAATGATAATATGCAAAATGTCATAAGAGTGGGTTGGCCCGTCTGAGTGGTTCCCACTGACCTATCAGAGACATGAACTAAAGCCCAATACTATTAGTACGAGTTTACACAGTAAAGTGAAATATTTAAACGAAAAGAAATCATATGCTCTATGAAAAATAATTCATCATTATAACAGGGATTTAGCCAATCATATCTGCTACAACGAAATGCTTTTGGAAGTCTATACATGTTTGATATAAACGTATTTTAGTGTGTAGACCATCGCCGCCGTGGTCAGGCGTTCGTTATGCACACAAGAAAATATTTTCTTTAAGGTGTGTATTTTCTTTTTCTCACTTATTTATTTATAAACAAACATTACAGTTTCACATACCTTGAATGCACTTGTGGAATATTTCTCACCTCATGGCATTTATTTTATTCAATTTCACAAAATGTCTTATTATGTCTAAGAAATCTAAGCTGTATAAGTTTTAGTTGTAATGCTCCGATAAACAGTAACAAAAATGTCAAACAAATATAATAGGTTGGCGCTAAGAAAAAATAATTGCATTGATTTTCTTAGCAGGAAATGTTTATTACAGCTGACATTAATCTTCAAGCAAAGTCATGTTGTACATAATTTCCCAGTACAGATATCTTTTAGTAATTATATAATATATTATCGTTGATAAAATTCGAATGCTTATAGAAATTAGGAATCAAAAGTTTGTCATCTTCACAAAAGTCCACTCTAGACCATTAGATGCTTATTATTGAATGTTCAACTACACAACATTGTCAGTAATATTGATTACCTTCCAATAAGCTTGTCTCATCAAAGAACGCGCACCGAGGGTGTGAGGTTCAATTAAGTCTATAAAATGTGTACTATGAATAGTACATTCTAGGCCATGGATCCGCAGACCGCTGTGCAGTGGAATGAATAATAATCAAAGAACAAATGTAATTACTAGAAGTAACGAGATAAAATTTCCATGAAAGTAAGTGTGAAAATTGAGTATTATCACATAAAAATTGATGTAGGATACAATAAACGTATTGTCCATTCTGGGCCATATTGGATGAAGTGTAATATAGATTGGGGTTGGTGCTGACATCTTTTGATTTACCAGTTATTAATGATGAATGGCTAGGGAAATCGTGACAAGAATGTGTAAGATAAAATCATTTTTCAAAACTGATGAGGCTACAATGTAAGAGAGTTAGTAGTTAGGACAAAGGTAATTTTCCAGCTGAGTTCTTGTAACATTAAATGTACATGCACATGCTAGCAACAGTTAATAGACAGGCTTATAGCTTGATTTTAACTAAAATAAATACCACCACGAACCAAAGAAAACTTCTGCAAATTGTAGACTGCAGATCCATTGTCATAAATAGAGTAGATTCGAAACTAGTTTTCTGAAGTAAAAACAGAGTTAACTGCATTGAAACTTAGGATATTGTAAGCAGATTTAATACATATTGTTTAATCCTGGATGCATACATTTTCATTTATTCTGTTTTGTAGTTCTGACTATCTTTTTCTCTTAAATATAAATGTTACTTCAACCCAGTCACCAGGAAAGAAAACTGCCAGGGATTAAAATAATCACTCACACACACAGACATGTAAACTAGACTTAAAGAAATTGTCACCATTTGGACGAGATCTTAATTAACTACCAATCATTGATGTCCCCATGACGTCAGAAGAATCTTGCAGAACACAATCTACATTGAGACTAATAATGCCATTTTCTCTTGTTGTCACTGAAAGATAACGTGAAATCTGGAGCAAACCAAACTGGAGAAAATGCAACTTAAACTTTACAGTCACCATTATATTAATGTAAGATATTTGAAGAAAGCAATGCTGAAAATATAGGGTTTTCTCCTTTTAAAACAAGATTTCTTTTTTGACAAATGTAACTTTTACACACATAAATTAGTCACATGGTTGCATAGCTTTGAAATTATTTTAAACTTCATTTGAATGCAAACAAATCTTGATTGTATAAGTATTACAGTAATATGTTTTATTTACCCTTGGGGTACTGCTAAAATGTGAATAGGACACATGCGGGTGATTCTGTTTTACCAATCTGATGGGACCATGGTAACGTTCTTCAGGCACTGGTACCATAACTGGATAAATACTTTGTCTTGACACAAGTATGAACTCAAATAAATCTTAGCCATTCCCTATGGGAAAGAGTTTGCTTTTGACACAAAGAACTATGAAAAAACGGTTATTGGGGCTACTGATCTGGTTAATTTTGAGGAGTATATTACCTTTTTGGCTCTGAAAACATCAAATTCTAAAATATATTCTAATATCTTCAGATAATCGATAATCAACACACAAAAATGAGTTTATTACACTCTTTTTTATTCCAAATAACTCTGGAGAAAGCCGCGCTGCAGCAAATGCACCAATCTTAGCAGTTATGTTTCATTTTTGCTACAAATGAAAAAAAAATGGATCAAATAGGTTCAACTTTTGTCATCTCTTCAAGGTATCACTACACTAATTGGGCCACTAAGTTCTTATTACGTCCTATTGTCATCCGTAAGACAATCATTACTATTTCTTCTCTGAAGTTTCCTGAAGAATTGTTAACCAGTGAAGAATATTACTTGCATTGAAATAAAAGCAGCATTAAAGTCTACAGAGGAAAAAAATATTTATTCAGTTCAACCTCTCAGACGAGGGGGGGGGGGTGCGTAGGCTGAAAAAGCAAACAGTATGGTTCGATCAATTTCGGGGAGGTCGCTTGCAATAAATGTTCTAGTCATTTCATTCAAATGCTTTTTATTATTATTATTATTATTATTATTATTATTGTTATTATTATTATTATGTTGTTGTGTCGATATTAGTGCCTAACATAGGTAAAATAATCTTGGTGCATCTAAACTTATAACTGATGCACTGGATTACATCAACAATATGAAAAAACGAAACATATATAAGGACCTTAATTAGTGTAAAAATACATGAAGGATCATGAAAGTGTTTTTTCGGCTCAACATAAGCGATTTGTATGATTTCTTTTGCTGGGTGATCTGGTAGTTTATAACCCATCAAGCAATTGCCTGAAATGCCTCTCTTGATTAAAATATCATGGCTTACTTCGGAAAAAAAAACCGAGTCGTTTTATTTTCGAAATACCAACAACAAAACTGAATTTAAAAAAACACCAAAAAAGCAAATGATTCAATGCAAATATCAACCTGCTAAATATTAGCTGACAGCGATTCTACAACATATCTGAAATACTACAGTAAAGTTGAATTGATTGAACAGCTCATAGTTTTTATTGTTATCCTTTCAATCCCAATCCCTACATGGACATTTCGATACATTGGATTCAAGTTAAGTCAGTTCTTCGGCAATTCCTTTCCAAAAATAATAGTTTGCATATGAATCATATTGAAATGTACTTTTAAAACGACAAGAGCATATCAAGGACGATTTTAATCTCATCGAGACATTTTTCTTTTCAACATAACCGAGTTTAACGATCGTATCATACCCTATAATGACTGTATTAGAGTATCGCGACGATCTGCAGATACGGAGACAAGAAAATATATTGTTGCTGTAAATGTAAAACTTTCGTTTATTTTAAACATTGTCTGGCTTACTGTAAACTTTATATGCATAGAAAAGTATGATTAATTCCTGAATAAAATGTATAATTAGGCATTTGCAAATACATCATTGCAACTCTTTGCCAAAATCTTGTACAACACAGATCAAAGAAAAAAGGACAAATCATTTGTCTCATCAAGAGTAAGATGGAATTTTCAGCGTTTGTACAGTATGATCAGAAAATAAAAATAATAAAAGATCAAAACTTAGCATCAGAATTCCACGACAAGGCTAAAATGTGGCATTTTAGGATTCCTGCCTGCTTAGTAAACGGATATATCTCCTTTATATTTTTGGCTGAGGAGGTGGGGGTGGGGGTGGGGTGGGTAGAAAAAACGATAGCGCGAACGCGCTTCAATTTTCTTTCAGAACGTTACCACGATATTTAACATACTTTTATTCAGAACCTTAATTTGTATATATATATATATATATATATATATATATATATATATATATATATATATATATATATATTGCCATCTGTAAATTAATAATCATTTCTCAGAGAGTATTTGCACATTCTTCAAAAACATTACCAGTTTCCACAGAGACAAAGATACACAACTGACATCTTTAAAAACATTTACATTTTCCACAGAGTAAAGGTGACAAAGCAGACATCTTCAATAACATTAAAAAAAAAAATTATCTCAAAAGTATAAGGCCTGTCATTTGGAATCGCACAGATTAGGCAGCACAATACTTGTGGCCCGAAATGGCCGTTACAGAAGTTTGGCATATATATATATATATATATATATATATATATATATATATATATATATATATATATATATATATATATATATATATATATATATATATATATATATATATATATATAACACAAAAATAAAATATCGCCATTATAAGAAAAACAGAGGGCAATTGTAATATGTTTTTAAAACAGTTAACGTTAATTCTTCAGGACTTTTGATGGTAAATTATGACATACATATGAATATACATTAGGATTGCATGAAATGGCGCATCGTGGAATTATTTAAAAAATGAATTTCAACAAAACAGCTTCTTCTAATTGCAAATATATCCAAGGAACTTCTAACAAAACTGCAATTACAGGTTAAATGCATCAAAATGAAGCTGACAGCGAAAAATAACTGAAAACTTGTGCATGCGGGGCCATCTTTGGCGATTTAGTGGCTGGTTTAAAACAGTACTAACTCGTTACGGAGGTTATGAACATGCCGAAGTTACTCTATTACACAATCTGAGTTTTTAAGATTTTAAGGTCCAAACTCACTAAATCTATTTTAAAGTGCCACTGACAGGTTTTACATTGATAACCTTTGTTTATATGTCATGCAATATGGAATTTGTTTAGTGCGTATATGTGATAAAAACTATAAAGATACTTTGTATACATCAAACGCTTTCATGAGATTTAATACTGTGATGATGTATGTAGCACTAGTAGTCAAATAAATCACAATTGTAGGCTATGTTCTGCTTTATGTCCTGGTTTTTCTTTGTTTTCTTGTTGTTTTATTGATGGATTTGCAAAGATCATCTAGGAGGGAAATTGTATATTCTTAGACTCAGACCTACTCTTTTAATTGGATTCTTGGTCTTTGAATGTGATGTCATTGTTTCAATCATTTCTTGATTTATTTTTTCAGAGATATACACAACCGAGTTATCGTTTCTTCTCTCAGTGATGTACTTTTACCTTTTTTACTAGGGTCTTCTTTAAAAAAAAAAAAAAAAAAAAAAACTTATTGAACTTCCGTAACTAACCTACACTATATTAATGAACTTCCGTAACTAACCTACACTATATTAATGAATTTCGTAACTAACCTACACTATATTAATGAACTTCCGTAACTAACCTACAATATATTCTTAACATTCTTAACACTGTTGTAAACAAAGTCGACAACTTATCTGAGATCAGCTGCATGATATTAAAGAAATATGCATTTATCACAAAAGATTGTATGCAAATAGCCAGATTGAACAAAAGGAATACACAGAAACAAAATTAGACATCAGTAACTTTCGTAATGTTTTCGTTCATTGAAAACAAATCGTTTCATGATGCAAACATGTACAGCAGCATATGTACTGCATTCTCTAAATATTCGAAAACATTTAAAAGTGTAATAAAACATTTAAAAGTGTAATAACAGGATTCAGATGAAACTTCATGTTTCATATACCAACATCTCAGAGATCATAATATTGTTGAAAATTCACCTGCTTGTTCCTAGTACTATTCAATTTCCCTGCCGCAACAACTTTTGTATTTTCACCACGCTAAATTAATATCTCCTTTGGCATTACTGGGAAATCATTACCCACTAACTTATGCCTCCTCAAAATAACAGAAATCGATTTGTTTATATTGTTATGGAAGTTAGCTGTTATGGACGTTAGATAAAACCTTCATTTTTAACCTGTTTACCTCTTAAGATTGTCACACCTATGTCAAAGTTAAGAAAGATGAGCTGATTATGTTACAGATGGCAAAACATTCATTTCACAAATGTAGAAAAATCAATCATTAGCTTTTCTTTTGCAAATCTTTGGCTACTTAAATGGTTCTAATTTGGCTCGTTGTTCTTATTTTCATTAAGCTTAAAATCAGTCACGGAAGTGAAGCTTTATTAATCATCGCACTACGTGAAAAAGGTATTAAAAAGTGTAAAGATGAAGGCAAACATATTTTATGCTTGATGGTACTACATCGTAGATTATTTCTTTCAGAAAAATTCTAGTGTAAAATTTGTTAAAGAGGTTGGCGACAGCTATAAAATCAGACTTCTTGCCAATTTAAGATCTATTCTCTAAAATACAATCCAATTAACATTTGAGATGATAGTCAGAGGGATATTATGGTTATGTAAACGTCATAGTTTGAGTCTGAATTCGTGTAAAGCCTGCAATGTTTCAATTCTGAACACTGCGATATAAATATATGCAAATTCTAAATCTTCTTTTAAGAATGGCTGCTGCTGAGTCCTGTGTGCCGATTTCTTCTGGTATAAAGACTAAACTTAAATCAATACATATGAATGCCATGCCACCAGCTGCAAATCTCCAATTCGGACGATAGCTTTCTGAACCAACCGAAATGTCTGGAGATGTTCATTGTTATTCGCATCATGTTGGCTACACCATATGACAATTACGGTAATAGAATTTCTCTTAGCAGCATCATTTGCGTAATCCTTTGTTGTCTCATTTACACTGGATTTCAAAGAAATAACCCAAACGTTTAGAGAATTTATACAAGGCGGTTACGTGGTAGCATAAACAGCAGTCAGTATTGAAAATGACACTTTCAGACGTCCATGTATTTACTTTGAAAAGGTAGAATACACGAAAATCAGTTCCTCAGATTCGTAAAAATTAGATTTGAAAGAATCTTTAATAAAATGTGTATCAGTTTATTTTTGTTAAAGTAGTGATAACAATCTCAACAATTTTCGCCAATGAAATTGATCAGGAGATATAATATGTTATATACTGAACGAAAACCCTGGTATATAGAAAGATACGCGCAGAATACAGACACAGGCATGTGTTGAAGGGTTTACACCTTCAACGATTAGACGTATGTGCAGCAAAATACGTACACGTAAAAGTACATTGTAAAATGCTTAAACCCAGCCCATATTGAAATATCAATCTTTCAATAACAACAAGAACAGTGTTTCGTAGACCACGTGTATATTCGCCTTAAGTTTTAAATAATCACTCAGTGTGCGGTCGATATTGTTGAATCTTTAATCTTTGCAGACGTTAATATGGTAAGGAGAAAATATTTACATGAAATTAAACTTAGGATATTGGAAGTAAATTTGACAATTAAGAATTATTTTTTTCTAATCTTGGATACATACATTTTCAATCGTTATATTTTGTATCGATGCTTATCTTATTTTTCTTCAAATAAATTTGTGTTCTACTCGATCACGCTGTAAGAAAACTGTCAGAGATTGCGATAACTTTGCATACACACATGTGTGTGTGTGTGTGTGTGTTTCATTCCTTCCTGATTCGTTTTGATTTTGCTTGTTTGGTTGCAGATTTGTTTTCAGGAACCAAACATAGCCTTGGCTTTAAGACTAAGTTATTGAAATGTATAATCTTTAGCATGATCGCTTTGTCAAGTTCACTCAAAAAATATTTATCAGATGCCACGGTATTAGAGACAATTTTGATGAAGATCTATTCATGGATAACTACGTTAAGCAATCAATGTTTAGTTACATATATACTTTTGGGTATTTTGGAAAATATTTCGTACTGGTTGAAAGGATGGTACATAAAGTCAAAGGCAAACTAGATTTAAAGAAATATTAACTGTATCTCAAACAACGAAGGCTATCCCTTAATAGTACACGTATTTACTGCCAATCTTTGATGCCCCCATAGCCTCAGGAGAATCTTTGAGAACTCACGACAACCTACAATGGAACTAATATTGCCAAATTATCTGTTGTCATTGGAACATTCCAGAACGACTTACAGTCCATATAATTATACCAACATCGTCATTGCATCATTGACTGAATATGTATAGACAATCAGGAAACTATTCATGTTGTTTTTATTCAGTCATAGCAAGGAAATAACATATTTAATTGTACGTTCACTGCGACACTATTCTTTGCATAATGTTGTAATCACCAGACCTAGGAAAAACAGAGAACAAATGTTTTTACTCAAGACAAAATGAGTTTAATGACTTTCCACACTCTTATTTAAGTGAGATTCGGAACTTCCCTTGTAAAATGAGATATTTTATCTGATATGGTATGGTATCAGAACTCAGATTTATCGACCCGCGTTCAACATGATATGTGGTGCAATAAGGTTGTGAAAAAGAATGTGTAGAGTAGAAGATAATTTTCATAGCTTGATTGCGACACAGGTCTTGGCCCTTGTCTCACCAACAGAAAAGTTCCATCAGACAGGAAGGTTTTTGAATCAGTCAATCAGCTCCTAGATTGACTCGATCAATACAATATTATACGATGCAGTTTCCATGATACTGGCGCGCTTCTCAAAATATTGAGTCTGAATTGTATATAATGACATAGCCAAACATTATTAGGGAATATGTCACTATGTGCTCACTTTACGGAAATGTGCAACATTTGAAGTTGTGTAGATTTCAACGTGCACCACTTCAACTGTAGAAAAAAACAAAGGGGATTTTGCTACATCATTTATATCAAAATGAACATACTAACCTTATTATTGCGTTATTGAAATGGAGTAAGCATAACATTACCCTAAAACATCGTCAGAACATAATTTGGGTTTGTAGAGCTTAGAAGTTGAGTCGTCCCCCCCCCAAAAAAAAATTAAAAAAATAAAAATAAAAAAAAATAAATAAAAATAAATAAAAATATATATGTATATATGTATGTGTGTATATATATATATATATATATATATATATATATATATATATATATATATATATATATACATATTTTGCACGAAATAGAAAATAAAAATTAAGTCGAGAGCTGAGGGAACATAAGAGATGCACCGTTGGTACATATTTGAGGTATTGTCAGTATTGGATACAATCTTTAAATGAATATGGCGCCACAGTGACCATGATCTCTACTAAAGAAAGAATATGATCATCATCCGAAATACATTAACAGATCCAATTGTCCACAATCAAATAGCAGTACTCATCCTTGATCGTTTGTTTGTATTTGAGCTAGAGTTGGGACTTTTGAAATTTGTGGTAAGGTTTTTGGTTACAGAACTTCATCTCTGGAGTTCTGGCACCAAATATTGATTGATTCCTCCAAGTTGGGATCACGTCTTGCTCTTGCTCAAAACATTTGTCCCTGAAGGCGACTCTAAGCAATATTTTTTCTCAGATATAAATATACAGTAATCTCTGTATTTATTACTCTGTTTGTATTACTAAGTGCTGTTGTCTAAATGTTGGGTCAACAAGTTTCTTGGTTCTGTAATTACGTTGATTTGATTAGTTAGAGCTTATGGTAACTCTAAGGATATTGCTGAGCTGTATCCTGACCATATTCAAGATAAAACAGTCTGATCTAGGTGATGAGCTCAAGTTTGTGCTTGCGATATACATGACAGAAAAATAAGTGAGGACCTGAAGCCTGATTTCTCCAAAACGTTTCAATCGTACTTGTCAAATTACAATCTCTTTCATAAATTAAAGTTGAATTGTAGACTGATGCTTATTAAAAAACTGGCAGGGGTATGCTCGGACCTCTTAATAGCTTATTACTTAAGACTTTGAAAACTATGTATAAAACGTTTCCAGGGTTTGCTCGCAAGCTGCTAATGTTTCTTTACTCTTTCAAAACATAACATCGTTTGAAGATATATATATATATATATATATATATATATATATATATATATATATATATATATATATATATATATATATGGGGTCGCTATCTTTATTTATGGTCGCTATAGGGACAAGGGGAATTCTATGTTGGGGGACAAGGAGAATATAACATTACGCTTCCATGTTGAAAAATAGGGATAAGGGGAAGTGTAATGTTAAAACTACATTGACTGACCAACACCCACACGCACTAACCAACATGCCGTTTGAATGACCAAAACCCACTCATCTACTGCCCAACACCTATACATATTAACCAATACGCCGTTTTGACTGACCAACACTCAGTCATTTACTGAACAACACCCACACTTACTAACCAGCACGCCGTTTTGACTTACCAACACCCACTCATCTTGCTAACCCAATACGCCGTTTGACTGACCAATTCCCACACTTGCTAACAAACACGACCTTTGCACTGATTATCACCAACTCATCTACCAACACCCACACCTACTAACTAATACGCTGTTTTGGCTGACCAACACCCACACATCTACTAAACAATATGCCGTTTGACTGACCGATGCCTACACTTACTAACCAATACGCCATTTGACTGACTATCACCGACACCTACTAACCGATTCGCCATTTGACTGACCATCACGCACACATCTACTGACCAACACTTGCACCTACTAACTAATACGCCATGTGGACTGACCAATGCCTACACTTACTAACAAACACGCCGTCTGAACTGACCATCACTCAGTCATCTACTGACCAACACCCATATCTACTCACCAATACAGAGTGTTACTGACCATAACCCACATCTACTAACCAACACCCATGCCTACTAACCAATACACAGTCTTACTGACCAGCACCCACACAAACTGACCAGCACCCACGCATAGTAACCAATACAGAGTTACTGATCATCACCCACATGTACTGACCAGCATCCATTCATACTAACCAATACACTGTTACTGACCAGTACCAATACCTAATGATCAGCATCCACACCTACAAACATGTGTGTAATGATAGGATGTAAAACTAAGGGGTAAAGTAATGAGGATTAACACATAATTTTAGACAGGCAATCACTCACTATGACTATCCAAGACTTGCCCCTTTACAAACCAAACACGGGAGGGAAGTCCCTTGGACAGAACGCTGCCTAGTAGCTACATGCATATATCCGAGATTTATATATAAAGAATTACCTATACCTCAGATTATGTTGGCGGTGTCAGTAAATTTGCATATATTATGCTTTTGTTACAAATACCTGTAACCAAGGGACCCAACTCTTAATAACACTAAAATGGACGTGACTAATAGCAGAGCTAAAATTCCGAAACTGTCACGGACTTTAACTAAGACTGAAAAAGTCCGGAAAAAACTTAAACGTTATCGCTTAGAATAGATGTAGTACTAAAATTCCGAAACTAATATGGAATTTATCGGAGACTGCAAAATAAAATCCAGAAAAATGTAAACATTTTGGCCTAAACTAAAAGCAGTACTAAAATTTCGAAATGTGACGGACTTTAGCGGAGACTGAACAAAATCCGGCGTGTTGGTTAGGAAGTGTTTTGATTATTAAGTGTAGGCACTGGTCAGTCAAAATGCCTATTGGTTAGTAGAGGAGTGGGTGTTGGCCAGTCAAAATTGCGTCTCGGTTAGTAAGTGTAGGTGTTGGTCAGTAGACGAGTGGGTGTTGGTCACTCAAACGGCATGTTGTTTAGTAGGTGTGGGTGTTGGTCAGTTAATGCAGTTTTACCATTACATTTCTTCTTGTCCCTATACATTTTGCAATATGGAGACAATGGGATATGTCATATTTAGGACTAATGTTAAATTCCCGTTGTCCCCCAGGTGACATCCCAGTGTTAAATCAATGGAAATTTTAACATGGAATTCCCATTGTCCCTGTAGCAACCCTAAACCAAGATAGTGCCCTAATGTTAATTCCCATTGTCCCATTATGACATATTGTCCATATATATATATATATATATATATATATATATATATATATATATATATACATACATACGTACATACATTCTGCACCAATATTTAACCATCGGATTTCACATAATTCTGCAGTACAGAATGCAATTTTGCGACTGAGAATACAAAGTTGCTTTATCTAACTTATTCAGCGAATATCTGGCAAGTCGGGCACAAAACAGCCTGAACAAGGAATGGTGCTCTTTATTGACGGTTAATTTTGATGAATGAGAAAGTAATCGAAATCCCTGAGGTAGAAAATATCCCTCGACCATTGTCCACTCAGGTAGAAACCGAAATATGACATATGCATCATGCCATAAAAAAGAAACATCAACTCGTTGAAGAATTGCGTCCGATGTGCTGGACGTCCTTGTGTTACTTTTCTTGCAATGCATTCTTGACATCAAAACTAAATCTACTCTATTTCTATATGATTGCCCATCAATCATCTCTAATCTATCATTTCTACCGCTTAGCATATACTAGGTAAACGCTTATCAAACAATAGCATTATGAAGAACTATCAAACAATAGTATTGTGAAGAACTATCTTCAGTATATACCATATAAATATAATTTATGGCTGATGATTTTTTTTCTTCAATTTCTAATTTAAAAAACAGTGATATGGAAGCAGAATTATGTGAATGCGACATATCATGGTCAAAACAGCAGACAAAAGAATACTTTCCCGCCAATTGTATATTTTGATTCAAGGAATATTATACGCCCGAATAAGGTGCAACAGTTATGTCGGTAAACCCAATTAGCAATAACCTACTAGTTATGATTGCATTGGTGTATATGACGGTAGCCGTGTACTATATTTGTTTTTGAAGAGCCCTGAGTATGATAAATTGAGATAGTGAAAACTAGCTATGTAGTAAGGATGTATATGTTGTATTCAAATACAGTAAATGATTTCGAAGAATCTCTTTCGCACAACAGCCTTAACGTCGTTCACAATGACGCCACCAGGCTTTAGCTTAATAGGCAGACGAGACAGGAACATCTTGCATATCACGGTACAAACTTTAGACATATAGCAATATTATCATAAAGTTTAATTTAAATATATTTTATTGTCGCAGTATGATACAATGGGAACAAGTTCTTAATTAGGCCTCTCCCTCCATGGTACAAGTATCTCAGAATGCAAACAGTGTGGCAAAAACTATAACTGAAACATGATTGGAGAGAGAGAGAGAGAGAGAGAGAGAAAGAGGAAATACAGAGAAGGGGAGTGGCACAATGATAGCATTCGTGATTTTACCAGTGTCTTTCAAGAACTTCAAAATAAAAATACAGCATTTCATCAGATGGGTGATGATTTCTTTTAGGAAAATTAGATAACACTTTATTTTGGATAGGCCTAGATGGGTGACTCACTTATAATATGAAAGGGGCCTGATCTAAATATAGAGAAGCTCTGGGCATTGGGCTATCAAAGTTTCTGAGCTCTGAGCATTATAGAGAAGGAACATTGTATCATGTCTGTTTATTCATCCATTAATCCATCTATCCAACAGGCATTTCGATCCAAACAATTTTCTACTCCAGAATAAGTTGACAGTTTCATATATTATAGCTGTGAGAGAACCATGATACAGTTAAAAAGTGCAAAACTTGCATGACTCATTCATCCATCTGTCTATCCACATCCACTAGGCATACACAACATGCATTGATCCATGCACAGTCCATTATTTCAACAATCTATCTATCCATCCTTCTATCCTCAGATGCATCTTTACTAGTATGCATGCCATGCATCAAGCCATCCATTCCTTTGAGCATCTTTTAGTTGTTTCACAGATATTATAACATACTATAACACAATATTTATATTCCAGGAGATGGGGACAGTGTGACATGTTTCTGCTGTGGGGTTGTGCTCTCTCAGTGGGCATATGGGGATGAGGCTTGGGCAGAACATGAAAGGTTTTCCCGCTTATGTGCATATGTCCTGTTAAACAAAATAGGTGGTTTGAGTCTTGGCGATGTCAATGAGGTTTGTAGAAATTTTTTACTTCGTAGATAACAATAGATGTAAGTGCTCAAAAGTGAGTAAATAATTGCTGTATGCAAAAAGCATAGTTTTATGAATTTGTATTCTTAGGCATCTGCTGTGAACTGTGATAATCTTAAAGATCTTTCTGTTTCAACAAATATTCTTATGATCACTTTAAGTATTTTGCAAAATTATCTAGTTCTTTTTTTCTGTAAAATTGTATTGAATTTAAACAAAATCTAGTAGAAATGGCTGCTATAATGGATGATAACACATTTACAGTGGTCCTTTCAGTTATGCTACTGCCCCTTTTGTAAACAAAATCTAGTAGAAATGGCTGCTATAATGGATGATAACACATTTACAGTGGTCCTTTCAGTTATGCTACTGCCCCTTTTGTAAACTGTTACAGTTCCTATTTAATCAGTTTAATTTTTTAGTTCTATTAATTTATTTCACTTATTTTAGTTTTTGGCTTTTTAGAACCATATACATGTAATTATAAAATATAGTTTCACTCATCAAGTACTCTAATTTTGTGTTGTATGTAGTATATTATGACCAAGCTAAGATGGAACATAAGATGAGCTTGCCATAAACATTTGTTACATTTATATGTTGCTCTTATAAAAAGAGTTCAACAGAAGACCCAAGCTGTGCTTTTGTGAGTTATAGGTTTGTGAATATTAATTATCAAAGTTAAATATTTTTTATTTGTGCAGTAAAATATAACCCCAGAATATTCATCCCTCTTCTCATGTTCCCATGTTGAGATTTTTGTGTAAATATTAAGATTTTGTATTTTGTCAGTAATGAAATTAAAGTATCATGTTAAAATATGCAGTCAAACTTGTGCAAACTAGTTCCTCTGTAACCTAGCCTCCTCTGTAGACTGGCCACACATTTTGGTCTCAATGAGGTCATGTAATACTAGTCAAACATCTGAATATCGATCACCTCATAAAATAGACAAAAAGGTTTGGTCCCAAAAGTGTTTATTGTAGTTAAGTTCCACTGTAAACAGTCTTATATAAATTAAACATCCTTATACTGGTCACCTCTGTAAAATAGCCAAAGGTTTTGGTCCCAACACTGAACAGTGTTGAGTTTAGAGTAGTTTTTACTGCATAAAGTTAATACAGAAAATACTTGAAAACTTATTGAATAATCCCTGTATTTTGATAAAGAAATAAATCTGTACACCCGTAAATTTCTTTTAAACTGGTTGAAAATTGTATATGAAAAGGCTGTTTGATTGAAAAATATGACAGTACTCTTTATAACACTGTTCATGGAAGCCAAACAAGTGGCCTGTATTATAAGCAAGGAAGCTTTATGCTGAGATATGTTCCAACAAGACAGTATCCTGATACTGCATTTCAGTACAGAAATAGAGTATTTCATGAAGTGAAATCACATTACTGGTTCACAATGAGAACTAAAATAAATTTACATAAATTAAGTAACAATGATAAAACAAGATTGGATGAATTTAATTGGATCCATGACCATACCCATGTTAGAAGAAGGACATCATTATACTGAGGGGCTTTATATTGAGGTACCATTGTATTTGTTTTTATATAGATACCATATACAGGGATTTACACATTTTACAAAAAATAAGCTTGTCCAGGGCAAGCTGACCTGGAAAATTGAACTTGCCTTTGGGAAATTTGAGGTTGCCCCAAACATATCCCAACAAGAGTAAAAAAAAAGATGAAATAAAATATGGGATATTTTGAGGAAATGGTGTTTTAATTATTTTAACTTTTGTTTTCTTTCTATTTTTGTTGGCACCTTAACATCATATGCTGATAATTAAAGTTATCAAAATATATATATGTAAATAATACATGTAGATAGATATGTAGATGAGAAATGGTTAGAATGCAAATATAGTTAGAAGAGCAAACACAGTTCAGTTTTCCTGTCAGCTTTCAATGGGACTTTTATAAAATTTGTAAATCCCAGTATTAGAGCTAGAAACTTCATGAAGTTTCCTTTTCTTTTTTTTTTGTTGTTGCCTAGATAAGGTAACAGACTCATCTCATCATCTACATTAACAATAATGAATGCACGAATGTTTGTAATGATTTATTTATAATCCAACTGTGAACACTTATTTTATCCACTGACTTAACAATTATCATCTAATCATCTTGAAATCATGCATCAAAGTATTTGACAAGCTGACTTTTGAGATTGAGAACACCTATTTTGATCCATTGAAGGCAGTAAGTATGTATTTGTCTCTTGTAATTATGATGTAAACAATGGATCATAAACACCACTTGTGGGTGCTACATTTTCAGTATATCGATCATGCTTTGAATGAAGTCTTCCAGGTGGTTAATCGTTGGAGATGAGTGCCTTTTATTTCCAAACGCATCTGTCAAAGAAATCTCACGAGTTATATTAGGAACAATTTAACACCTACACACTTTAAAAGTGGTGACATGCCTCAAAACAATAATTGGCAAGCCAATTATTTAGAGTCAGCAAGTTAACGAACTGCCCTAGGCTCGGTTATGACCTGAAAGTTGGTGAATCCTGGATATGTTCAAATATTACAACTAAAATTTTAACTGATAAGTTAAAATATAAATATTTATTCCTTATTTGATAAAACTTACTTTAAATAGTAAATATTCACATTGTCATGTCTGTGCGAGAAAATGTGAGATTGACCTTGACATTGACTACACAATGGAAATTACATAAGTTAGATGAACAAAACTGTGGCCAGTTATGTAATAGAAGAATGAGGTACATATAAATACTAAATGAAGGTGCTGATATATGTACTGTGGCGAGATCACATGGTATAAAACTTGCAGAACATAAAGCATTATGAATGGAACACAAACCCTTTCTCCCTCTCTCTCTCTCTCTCTCAATATTTTTAACTTGCCCATGGCCAAGTACCTTGGAAACTTGAGCTTGCAGTGTTTCCCTTTAGCTTCATTTGTGCATCAGAGGCCCCCACATTTTTAATTTGACCCCCAGTTCTGACACCAAGGTTTGCTTTTTACTTAATCTGACCCCCAGTTCTGACACCAAGGGGATTTTTTACTCTCAATCTTAAATCCCTAGGGGAAACACTGGCTTGCCCAGGCCAAATTTGAACTTGTCCTGAGAGTCGGGCAAGTGGGTTTGTAAATCTCTGGTATATACTTGCTTATAGGTCAGGTCCAACTGCAAATAACTTAGACCCATATCTGCTGTCACATAATGCACTGGTAGATCAGGGTTTACACTTAAAGAACTGCATAAACCCCGATTGGCCAGTGCATTATGTGATGGCTTATCTGGGTATATGCATTTTGCAGTTGGATCTTACTTATACATGAGTATCTACGTTATTTTAAAGAAAAGGCTGGGATTGTATGATCCTGCCTGTCCAGATATATGTGCATATATGAGTAATGTTTTATAACTACTCTTCCAGCATATAAAACAAAGGCTGCAAACTTTGAGATATTTGTAGATGGTCTGTAGATGTGTGCAACAATTTCAGAATTTCAATTCATTTCCATAATGAGGGTGGAACTTAGAGGGTGGGGGTACACTTTTGTGTACATGTACAGGCAGGGCTGAGCAAATTTTTTTTCATCCACATGTCCAGGACAAGTGGTTTCAGAAAATTAACTTGTCCAACCTACCTTTTTACTTGTTCCAAAATTTAATTCACTTGTCAAGATTTGATGAGATGTGTGCACTTTAAGCATTGAAAGAACAAACAAAATAATGTACAACATTTATTTCTTGATAGAATTTAATTTTTCAAAAACATATATATTATACATTTTGTTACATCAGAGGTTTTCAGTTTTCTATTGTCCAGATATCTTATATACACTATTCTTGCTCTGAGACGGTAGCGTCACTACTTCCATCAGCAAGAATGAAAAGGAATTTACTGGAATTTAGACTTTCTGGAACTTTTTCTCTCAAGACTTAATCAATTGATAGAATGAAGTCTCTTGCCCTGAATCTGTTCGTATAATTAGCACCAACTTCAACACTGTTCTTCTCCTGGAGTGCACACAATATATCCATATCAGAAAATGGTTTTCCATAAAGGGCTAGGCTGTATGCTGTGTTAAAGAGAGCTCTCATTTATTTCATCTCAGTCTCATTTAGCTTTGAAAGGGCCTCTCCTAGTGGAGTGTCAGCAACTCTAACTTCAAGCCAGGGATAACTATCAACCCAATGCAGCTGATAATTTCTATGTATCTCAGTAATGTTGTATTTGAAATTGTTTGCTGCCACAGAGTCTGGCTTATATCTCTTTGGATAAACAGTTACCTCACACTCAGTGGCAGTCTTACAATTTTATCCCTCCACTTTCACATGAATTGTCTTTCTCCAAATCTTCCTTATTAACTTCCTTGCAAAAATAATTTTGTAAAACTCATTTTATCCACATAGTAAATATCACCTTGCTTAACAACTACTTCTAAAGTGATCATAACATACATATTATGAACAGAGACAGCTCTTTAATTAGCATAGTTCACTCATATTTTGCTTCAAATGCAATATTGGACGTGGAAGTTAATCCTCAGTATAATCAATTAAAAATTAAAGATTCATCACTGCCATTTAATAAGTTCATAAATGGAACTATCAATAAGGTCTGTAAAGTGCCTTTCAATAATTTAATTGGATTGACTCGCTGTATTCAAATCAAAGGGTACATCGT
The DNA here is from genome assembly GCA_029931535.1 of Margaritifera margaritifera. Lineage (NCBI taxonomy): Eukaryota > Metazoa > Mollusca > Bivalvia > Unionida > Margaritiferidae > Margaritifera > Margaritifera margaritifera. Next base: position 502,159 of record JAQPZY010000840.1, read on the forward strand.
TCATGAGGATCCAGTTTGAGTAAACACAATGCAACAAAACTGTTTAAAACTGTTTATTAATCATACCTGCTTTTTTTTGTTTCACATGTTTTGATTGGCTAATACTTTGGTTGCTTAGCCCAATATGCAGTCAGGGAGAAATGTGCACATATGCAACATTTATCAATTACCACCAGCAGGTGTGATACAGGATGTAAATAAATACATGGAGAGGGGTAAAATCTAGCATTCAGTACACTCAGAGGGTATAAATGGTCAGACAAAGGTAGATACTGTGACTGTGGCATGAAAATAACCAGTTGCCTGACTTTTTTAAAATAAGAAAAAAGCACTTGTCCAGGACTGGCAACTTGGAAAAGTTTACATGCCTAACTTTGAAAATGAATAGTCTGGGCTGTCGGGCTATGGGATTTACTCATCCCTGACAGGGTTAGCAAAATCTATTGCCTGGTGGCCTGGGACAACTTAAAATTCAAGCAGGACAACCTAATGGCTCTAACTCAAACCCCTGTCAAACAGCCAGCTTTTGCTGGCAATTATTTCAAAGAAGTATGTTGCCATGATGTAAAATAAATTAAATGGAGTCGCTATATGAAATGATGGATGAAAAACAGATATTTTGGCAAAAAATCTTCCCATAATTTGAAAGAATTCCTGTGCCAGTTTAGAAAATTAAACTAACCCTTAAAACCCCACATCCCTTTTAAGTTCATTTTAAATTTAATTTGCATTAAGAGGTTTGTCATAAAATAGCATTGATACAAGGGAACAATAGGCTTGGGATGACCTAATCTGTGGCAATAAAATACATTTTTGATATATTTGGGTAAATTTGACCACAACAGCAAGTTGCATCAAGCAAGGCAACACCAGCATTTTGACATTTGTGACAAGGTATCTTCCCTAAAGGGGACATAACTGCACAGAGAAGGAAATGGTATCAAGAAGATATTTTAAGCAAAAATAATATATTTCCAAGACTTAAACTTATTCAGTTTCCATTTATTGCTCTAGGCCACCGAATGCTTGTCTCTCCTGCTATCAGTATCAACATGTAGGTATATTTAAACATGGCATGGCATGATGGTAAATCGTGTATTTTCACTTGTGAGAAAATAAAAACATTTTTGAAATGTGAAAAACAGACCAAAAAGAAGTATTACAAATTGTTCGCCAATTATTATTTTTCACTTTCAAATTTACAGCGTGTTCAAGGCCACCCAGTGCAGGCTAGTGGTGATGATAGTGACAATATGTTGCAATGTTCTGTTGCCTCCCATCAGGCACTCCAGAGTAGAGAAGATCTCATACAGGAAGAACAAGATGTTTTAAGAGAAGGAGGTAAAACAATGGTTCCAGAACAACAGCAATCATAAACATAACTACAATAATATATTCAGGGACACTCAAAGGAAAACAGAATTGGCATATATACTCACATATAAGTCAAGTCCAACTGCAAACAACCTCGACCATGATCTGCTGTTGCATAATGTGCTGGCAGGTCAGGGTGTATGATTGTTCTACTGATTAGTGCTAACAAACTGCATTGATCTGCTGGTTCATTATGCAAAGGCAGATCTGGGTCGGTGCAGTTTGCAGTAGGAGTCAACTTATAAGCAAGTATATATGGTATGTCCTTTATACAGGGGTCAATAAGTGTATGTAAGGTCACTTACGAAAAGGGGTTTACAGATGTGGTTCTTAATGAGCAGGCCCCATGAGCTTGACTTTCTTGGTCAAAAAGTTTCATGAATACAGGGCCCAGTGTTCTTTATGCAGAGGTGTCTGCTAAGACAGGTTTTATAGTACATTGAAATCTACTGTTTATCCAAGCACTTGTTCCCACTAGCCCTTTTGCTGAATTAACAAGGGGTTAGATTAACCAGTTAAACAGTTAATCAGATCAGTGCATACAATCGTGATGGAATTTGGTTCCTAGTAATTAATTGTGATGTGGATGCTGATACATTTTGATAAACTATTCAGATTATTGAGTCTTCATTGTATCACAACCACAAAAAAAAAACAAATCACCATATTTTTCTCTTATTCTTCCTTCAGTTTCTTCTTCTTTCTCATCCCTCATGAGCTATTCCTTCTCCTACCGCTACAATTACCGGTAATGCTACTCCATCTACAGTACTCCCTCACAACAGCATATTAGCCATAAATTAAGTGGACTGCCTTATAGGTGAGGTGACTTTATAATGAGGTATTTTATGCATAATACAGTATTACTATTACATAATGCAATGGGACCAATAAACATACTCAGGAACCAAAGTGACTTAGTAGTTGGCATGCTGGATTCACGACTGAAAGGGTACAGGTTAGAATTCTACCATTGGATCAGCTCCGGACAGCCACCATGGTGTGTCCTTGGGCAAGGCATGCTACTCCATTGCATCAGTACTAAATAACCTTCTTGTGTTGCTTTGCCATAAAACAACAAACCAAGTCCATGTGTGTAATGGAATTGTGCATATGAAAATGCCTGTGCATTATATATGAATGAAATGTGAATGGGTTACATTGCCATGTACAGCATTACCCAGGGGTGTTTTATTTTTAACCATGGCAATTTAAAAATGCAGATTTATGTTCACTCACTGCATTGCATGGAACCCATTTTATCTCAAGTTCTCTGGCCATGGTTGTGACCATGACTATAAAACTTAGAGCCCAAATTCTCTCTATCATCACAATTCAGATGAGTCTTGTCAGGAAGCTGTCTACTTTACGGAAGCAATTTTCAGCTGTAGAGCTGTTACGGGGAGTAGTTGAACTCTTATGAGGTTTGTGCAACCAGAATACTGCAGTCAATGATGATGATGGTTTGAGGGATGTTACTGGGTTAACTAATTGTGAGGGGCCAACAATTCTGGACAAGTGGATATTGATAACTTCCATACATTGATCATATCTGTTGATAGATCCATATATCATTGATATCTGTTGATTGGTTCGATACATTGATCGTATCTGTTGATATACAAGATCATTTTTGATTTTTTTGTTGAAGTTACATTCTTTGATCACATCCAGACTGAGTCTGCCAGACATTTGTGGGTTAAAAATAGCTGGGTTGAAAGGTAAAAAGTGGATTCCAGACCTCAGTCTTAAGGAATTTTGTAGCCCATGTTAACGATGTGTCACATGCCATGAATCTCCATGATCAAGGTTACATGTCCAAGTTTAAATTTTTCCTGCTTTATAACTTAAAATCTGAAGTATAGGGATATAGTAAGGCACTCTTTTGTTTCTCAGTTTGATGGTATCTCAGGTAAGGTATCAAGGTTGCGGTTATATCTTCAGGGTCAATGATTAATATTTACCCCCTCCCCCACAATCTGAGCTTTTACTCTAATGGCCTTTGAGACAGAGATATGAAACTTTGTTACTTTCCATGTCTGCATAGTAGCTTTACAGCTCTGTCACTATAAGAATACAGTCAGATTTAATCATTGTACACCTTTGTTGAACTCAGTATGGTATATCACTGATTTGTTTGTACAACTCCATTTTTATCTAGTTCGATTTACCTGTCTCTTTTTATCTAATTAAGCTATCTAGTTGTAGACATCAATTGTTACTATCCATCTATTTTATCAATCATTTTCTTCATATATAACTTTTAAAAAAAATATCTCTGCATTTTTGTTTTACATGCATGTATATTTGGAAATAATAGAGAGGTTGATTGCCAAGGTAAAAAATGGAAAAAGAAAACTGTGTTACAGCAAAAAATTCACATTTTTGTACATTTTTATTTTTTAGATTATGGTATGATGGAAGAAGAGATTCAGAGATTACGCCATCAGTTTCTTTGTAAAACATGTCTGAAAGAAAATGCCTGCATCGTCTTTTTACCCTGTGGTCACCTTTCTGCTTGTCTAGCATGTGCAAAAGGACTACTGAATTGTAATGTTTGCAAGCAATCTATCAAAGCCACAGTCAAAGCATATTGTGCTTAAAAAAGTTTATCCTCACACTCTGTGTTTATTCTCATTTATAGATCAACCCCTGTGTGTAAATCAACCGCTTTTTACCTGTTTATAATTTAAAGTGAATTGTTCATGGAAATATGCCAGGAAAATTGTCGTTCCCATCCAGTGCTAGTTTTACTGTTATAAATGCTCCGTCTGTTCATCAATAATTGTACATGCTGGTTTATAAGTTGAGATCTGTTCTAATTATTTTATTGTGAGTAGTGGAGAAATGCATATCCTGAAACATTGAAGTATCCCAAAAATGTATTTGAAATACATTTAAAATTCATTTGAAGTGTTCCCAAAAATGTATTTGAAATACATTTAAAATTCATTTGAAGTGTATTTGTTTTGTATTAGAATTTGAATCAAATTTCTCATTGTTTACCATTGTATTAGAATTTGATTCAAATATCTCATTGTTTACCATTGTATTAGAATTTGAATCAAATATCTCATTGTTTACCATTGTATTAGAATTTGAATCAAATATCTCATTGTTTACCATTCATCATCTCAGTGTTTACTGTTTATCTTGTAAAGTCATGCATTCTTTGTTTACATGCCTAAGAGAATAAGTTTGATAATGCCTTTGCAAATGTTTCTGAGAGACTACACAATGGAAGTAACTCCAACGGAATCATAGTTTTTCATTTATTTAAATTCATACCTATTTGTACCTAGCAGAGATGAAAAATTGCTTTTAAAACTGAGTCAAGATATTTTGCTGGTAAACTTGTTCAATATATTTAATGACAGACAAACAATTCACTTTGATATATTTTTATATCTCTTTATAGTTTTATTTTAATAAATATTGTACTTCCACAAAGAACCATTTATCATCAGTACAAATGGTGAACAATTGAACAGTTTTCAGTGGCAATTTAATTTTGGGCTATAGTTCAAGGGGTTCTTTCTACAGTACAAATTTAAAGTTTACTTGGAAACAAGCACAAACATTTCTTAAACACTATATTTTTAAAGAGACTGCTCAAGAGCAGAGTGAATCTTTTAGTTATGGATTTTGTTTCATTTATTATTTCATTGACAAATGTGGAATTGATTTCATAGTGATATAAAAAACTGTATCTAAAATCCTATTTCCTTCATCATTTAGGATTTATCGTTCATTGTTCATCATTCACCACTTATCCTTTATGGTTGAGCATTTGTTGCTTGGGACAAGCAGCATTTGGCATAAACTGTTGTTATTCATATTTTATTCATTCTTTGTTAACTTGGCATTTGTTCTGCATTCATTTTCTGTTCATTTACTATTTGTTCATGATTCCATTTGCATTTCAAAGGGATACTTAAATGTTTCAGGGTCTGTAGAGGGTTTAGCGTTTTAGAACAGTTTTATCATCTGTCACTGACTTCATTGGTGTACAAAACTGTAAACTTTCATAACATTTGCAGTTAATGTTTGGCTTATAAGTTAAAATGTTTAAGTGTGTCTGACAGATAAATTGACCCATGCTTGCATCATTTAAATTTATGGAAAAAAAATCATGATTTATAAATGAGTATTCAGTGGCAGATTCAGAGCCGGGGCATGCCAGCTGTGCTCCTGCTCTGGGACAAGATATACCCAGCACCACTTATTTCACTTATGTTCTTTTTATTGTCTCTAGCCTCATAGTATGTAAACTTTCAATCTCTGGTGCCCCCCTTACCTGAGGAACATAAAAAAATCCTGTTTTCATGTGGTGCAGCTGAGGGACAATCATGCATAGCATATGGTTAATGAAGAAGTATCCTAAAGTGATATGGCCAGTTTTCTTTCTAATCAACCTCTTTCTGGATCCATGAATTAAAGAGATTTGATTTGACAATTTTTACCTAACTGATATGTATGTTTCTGCCATACAACAATTATTTTCCGATGAATACTAAAGCAATGTCTTGAATTCAAGGTAAATGATTTTTTTGCCAAAGATTTGTCTTGACAGAAAGCAAACTGGCAATTAATATATTCTGATTTTATGTCCAGGTAAATATTGTGGAATAAGAATATATGCCTATAAATGTTTGTGATAAAATGACATTTAAAACATTTTTAATTTGGCTACCCAGTAATTATTTTCCTTTTTTAAGTTTGATATTTATAAATGAATAAATATTATGTAATTTAAGAGTGAATGTCGTTAGTAATATATATATGGTGCTGAATGTAACAGTTAAAGATAGTGTGCCAAATGTTAAGGTAGATTAAAAATCTCACAAGCTTTTGGTAGCACTGTACTCCATTTTGTTATTACTCCCTCTCTAATTCCATTTATTACTATTATTCTCTCTCCAGATAGAAAGATAGATAAGTATTGCAATCAAACCTTACAAATGCATCTGACACTTAAGATAAGGCTGATGTGTGCCCCAGCTCAAATCTCTCTCTGGATCTGGACCTGGTATTCTGATATATGCAGGGTTCATAAGCTACCAGGAAATCTGGAAAAAGTTGGGAGAAGAATATGTTTGTTCCCGACCAGGAAAAGCCCTTTAATTTTGCAAATATTGATAAAAGTTGGGGAAAAGACTGGAATTTTCAGTTGCCACTTGACTGCAGAAAAAATGCATAATTGAGTCATAATTGAACTGATAAAGATTTAAATTTATAGAGTTTTTCCCGAATGTTCGGAGGTTGCAGTACACTTTAGTCAGTTGAAGTACAATTGCTGTATGTATCATTTGGGTGCTTCCCCTTAACATATTTGTATAGGTTCCACTCTATGGTTTTGTACTTTGCATAGGGTTTAACTTTTAAAGAAAAATAATTTCCCAGGTTTTCCTCGCTTGTTATATTGGCTATTTAAAAAATAGCCTTATTATCTTAGGTATTGTTAAAAGAACATTTAATTCCCTTTAGTTTGGTGTATAATTGATGGGTGTAATTTGGGTTGTAGAGTATACAGCACCTTTCAAAAGATCGCTAGCTCTGCTTGGTCATTTTCACTTTCTGGACTTAAGAGGTGAATTGGGAAAAAAACAAACAACAAGCCAATAACTTTTTTTTAGTTTTTCTTATATAAATTTTATAATTCATTTATTGATCTTTTGTAGGTTAGTATTGTCTACTCTGCCAAAATTCATTTTGCCTATTTTAATAAATGCTAAAGTTAGTGTACTTTTGACTAGTTCAGGTTCATTTCTTGATCACATGGGAGCAGCCATTTGAATCAGCTGTCCACATATAAAGAAATTTCAGTCACTGTATATGAAAGTAGTATAGAGGTATGCCAACATTCTCTCCGCTCTGTTTATTGCAATTGCACACAAGTTCACCTTATACCTGTCCCACTTTCAGAAGTTCTTCATAACTGTGGAGTGGAACCATAGTTTTCAGAAGTACTTAATAACTGTAGAGCAGAATGATAGTCAGTCCAAGTGCTCTGGTGACCAGATTGGTCAAGTGGACTGGTTATCCTTGTAGTCAGCTGATATCAGTACTTTTTCCAAAGAATAAGGTATGAAGACCAGTCTTGTGTCACATTGTGCCAGTAGGTTGTCTGCAACATGTGATCTCGATAAGTTTAAGAAAATAAATAATAAAGCTTATCTTCCCCAGTTCCCCTTTTGATATGTATAGTTACCAAACATGTATTGTGATAAATCTTTGCTTATTATTTTGATAGTTTGCATTGGAAACACATTGTTAAACATTATCGTCAATAGTAACTTTAGCTACTACTCCCACCCCAACCTTGCTTTGTGGTGAATTTTACTATGAGATCTTAATAAATATGTAGAAATCTGTTTGGGCTATTTTCTGTGCAGAATCCCATACTCTGGATGTACTTGACAACAACTACATTAAATATTGTCCATACTCAGATTACATTGAAAGTATACATGAGGACACCAGCCAAATATAAGTGGATTTGTAAAATTGTTAAAATTTAAAACAGACCTTTTCTAAAAACAAATTTCTTCATATCAACATACACAGTTAAGCAGAGTGATGTTAACATGTTTATTCTGTCAATGAGTCGTATGTAAATTTATATGAATTTAAATAGTTATACTCGTTTCTAGTGATACATCCTGTTGTTTAATACATGGTCATATGACTTGTTTAGATGTTATGGGAGAGTCTCAAAATAGAAACAGCTATTGATTTAAAAAATGAATATTTTTTTAACCCAAAATGTTGTTGATTCTGTTCAGAAGGGTCATAAGTGAACCTTGAAAAAATTGATTTAATTCAGGAAAGCCCTGGAAATTTTTGTTTTCAAAAAGTGTTGGAACCCTGTATATGGTATAGTTACATTAAGAAAGAGGGAGAGAATTTTCTGGATGTATAATTGACCAGGTATACTGGAATACTGATATACAGTATAGTTACATTGAGAGAGAGAGAGAGAGAGAGAGAGAGTAATGTTCTGGTTTTATAATTGTTCTTGATTTGAACATAATTATATTCCAAGTTGAAGTACCTTTTTGTTTATTTGAGAATAGCATTGTTGAATATACATTGACATTTTATATTCAGCTGTAACTGTTATAAGTTATACCAATAGAAATAAATCATTTTGGCTTGACTTGCTCTTCTGTGATTTGTGGTGGTGGTGGGGGTGGGGCTCTCAGAGGAAGCTTATTGTACTCTACCTGGTTTGGTCTAAGAGTTACTCCAGTACAAATGGTGAACAAGAATGATTTAATATGTATGTACTGTGAATCCACATTTTTGTCTCTTTGTAGGTAGCCAATTTGTTGTAGATTTCATGGTTGCTACAAAACATAAATTTAAAGACCCAATGAACAGTTATCATTCTGGGGCAGCAATAGAGTTATTGTCCTTTTTGTCTTGAGCTTAATGCAGTTTTAAACAGAATCTTGTGGACTCATCTTGTCTTGCATATTTTCTGAATCATTGTGAAATTTGGCATATATCATTGCCATCTTCTAAAGATGCACATATTTAAAATCATTTTGTTCGACTGATTTTTTGGCTTTACTGTTCATAGACCAGAAGAGCTTATGGGATGGTCTGTCGTCCATCTGTCCATTAGCACAAGTTGTTACTGCCATTTCTCCTAAACTACTTGGAGGATTGCCTTGAAACTTTGCACACATTCATCCCATGGTCTAGTTGGTCCTAAATAAAAGTCATCTTAAAAATCTTATCACAACTCTACTTGAACAGAAAGTCTTATTGATGTGGGGTTTTCACCAGAAGACTTATGATGTCCAGTTGGTCTAAAATGAGAATGGTTCCAATCTGACATCCAACATGACCACCACAGCAGCCATCTTGAACTCCTCCTGAATAGAATGTCATATCTTGAAAATATTGTTATCTATACTCCTGTCCAGATGGATGGCTACATCAACATGGGGTTTTGACTAATAGACTTCTTATGATACCAAGTTGGTTTTAAATGAAAATGGTGCATCATACATCCAATATGGCTGCCATGACTGTCTTAAAAAATCTTGTGACTACTTCCCATGAATGGATGATCATTATGACATGGGGTTTTTTACCAAAAGACTTGTAATGATGTCTACTTTGTCTTAAATGAAATATGGTGCCAAGCTGACATCCAATATGCATACCACAGCAGCTAATTTGAAAATCTTGTTATTGCTGAAGAATATCACAAATGGTTTCAACACTGGACAAAATAAAAGGAAGAAATGGTCTTACATATCTTGAATTTCTGAAAATTCTTTTCGTCCAGTAGAGCTTCAGTCCCTTCAAGGGACTCCTGTTGTAAGACTTCTTGCTTATTTGACTTGAAGATGGGTGCAATTTATGACAAAAGTTTGTGAGTGCAACTATTGCACTATATAGTGGAATGCTGTGAAACTTGGGACATATTATGGTCATCATCAGATGATATGTATGATGACCAACTGTTGTACCTGCACTATTTTCAGAGGAGTTATGCCTTCTTTTTTTGAGACCATATTAGTTGGAACTGAGACGTTACAGTCACTTTTCCAACTGTCAAATTAATGTCATTAACATTTTGTTTTGATTTTTGTTAAAGATTTTCATATGCATATATTTCCCAAACCCTTTGATAGATTTTCATCATACATAGCATGAATCATTATGAAGCTATGACAATTCATTCTGTTACTTGCTGGTTTTAATCTTGGGGTCAAAAACATGTTCTATAGCAATGCTTTGATAATGAGCCTTACAAGCAGGCCCTGGCCTAGTTTCATCTTAGATTCATCTCCGTCATGGGGTAGGACTGGGATGCAGGAGAGGTGTAGCTATATTTATGTGAGCAAATTGCTCCTCTAGTTACTAAGTTACTATTTTATTCCCCTCTTGAGAGGCCACCCCTTTTATAAAGCCAAATTTCAATGCAGAAGGGGTGACTTCAAACAAGTGGGACCACTATACAGTAAAACATAAGTTATATGGATGTGATTTGTCCGGACTTTTTGATTATGCTGACTATTGGAATGTTACCTTGAGACACAGTTACTTTCTTATAAATTATCAGTTATCTGTACAACCATTTACATATACTAAATCCATGTTTCCCAATCAATCCAAATAAAAGATGTATTTTCATCAACTATGGATGTAATTTGTTAACAATGGTGATCTCTCCCTCGGGTGAGATATAATTTATGTAAGTTGCATGTGCAAATCCCTTGTCGTTTACTTTGTGAACATGATACAGCAATAGACTCTGATCTAAACAGCAGTGAAAATAACGAGAAAAAAAGTAAGATTACAACACTCGAAGTATAGAAGTAATTTTTTATTAGATATTCTTTCGGACTACATATTGATATTACTGAGAAATTTCATGCAAAAATGGATGAAAATTTAGGGAAGGATGAAAGAAAATACTGAACAGCACCTACACACCAAAAAGTAGATTCTGTGTTGTTTTATGCGCAGCAACACAAGTAGTTTCATTAGTGCTGATGCAACTGAAGTGAAGTGCCTTGCCCAAGGACACACCACAGTAGCCTACTTGGGCTGATCTGAAGGTAGGATTCAAACTCGAGTCACTTTCAGTTGCAAGTTCAGTATGCTAACAACTGAGCCACAGAGGTTCCTCCATAATGTGGAGAAAGGTAAACATTTTGATATCTTGTAAAAGCTCAAAATCAGCACTTGTCTGCTAGTCTGAGGCTTGTAAATTGACCTCAGGGGTAGTCAATTTCATTATTTTGGTAGTCCACTTGCTTCTATACATTTTTGTAATCTCCATATTAAATAATGCTCTGAAACTCCTCCTTCATCTTTTTTGTGGAACAAGTAATTCACAGTATAGCTGGTGCTCGCCTTGACAGATCATGCACAACTCACCTCTGTCTGCGTAGGTTTTAGTCTTGGCCTGACCAAGGTGGGTATGTGAGAAAGCTTGCCAGTACTTTCCCGTGGGTTGGTGGATCTTCCTGGGGTTTTCCCAGGTTCTTCCAGCACCAAAAAAAAACTGGCTGCCATGTATAGCCTATTATGTGCTGAAAAATGGCATTAAACCCACAAAACCAAACCAATCTTTTTATGTGATTGGAGTTTTGCATGGTTATGAAAAAAAAGGATATTAAGGTATTCAGATTAATGATGTGAACAATACTCTTATTTCTGATGATTCAGAGAAATTACTGAACTTGGCGTTATATCTTCTCTTCCAATATTCCAGATATTCTGATCTAAGTATTAATATTGAAAAAAAAGCTCAGGTAATTCTGCATGAATACAATTTAAATTGGGATTGTATTGAATTTACCTCTGTAGGTATATCATTTTTATCTGATTTAGAAGTATACTCTTATCTACCCATCTAAAAAAAGCAAAATAAAAAACCTACTTTTTCACTGGTAAAAAAAAAAAATACAACTTTTAGTAGTAATAAAAAGTAAAGTAAAAAAAATTAACTAACATAATCACTTTTAATTATCCTTACCAAATCCATCTGAACAAGTTTTCAAGGAGCTGAATAAGTACACAAGTTTATTTGGAATGAATCAAGGGACAAAATTAGGCAAAACATTGTAACAAAAGATTACAAATATGGTGGCCTGAAAATGATCAATGTTATTAATTTTTCCATGCACTAAAACTAATATGACTGCAGAGAATGCTACTATTAGATTAAAAATGGAAACATTTACTGCACATTTCAGTAATTAATATTTATGTATTTTCTTAATTCGGGACATTATATCTCTTTAATAAGTGACAAATTAAATCCTTTCTGGGCAGATTTTAAAAAGAAATGTACATCCTTTTTAGAATGCAATAATCAATTTAAAATTGAAAATGATAAGCAAATTTTGCAGAATACGGTATAATCCAAATACTTATGCACAGGGAATTTTTTTTTTTTTTTACACAAATGGTTCGAGAAGAAAATAAGAAATGTGAATGACTTTGAGATCATCCATGAATAAACTTTGCAATCCGATTAAAATCAAGATCAACTTATCAAAAAGATCTGACAGGTATCGATAAAAGTTAATGTTCTGGTGAGCTTCTAAATTTCCTGACCACTTATTTTTAGAAGCCTATCAGATAAAGCATTGCATTTAGTGTTAGGAAGGGTTATCAATAGCAACGATATGTGTCGAATGACATTTTTTTTCTTCACTTTAGGCAGTATGAAAGCTGTAATTTGGTTGGTGAATCAAAAGGTCAACAGAACATGACCTCATATCGGTGACTGTCAGATCTACTTATTGATAAGTAGATCTTGATTTTAATCAGATTGATAAAGTTTAATGATTTCAGAAGTAAGTTTTCCTCTGATTACTAACTTTGTACATTTTCAAAGTAAACAATATGCATTTTAAATTAAATATAGCATTTAACAGCATTCTACAGAAGGCATATATAAAACCATGTCTGTACTGCGTTATAAAATATGAAAAAGGCTGTAGGAATCTAACTGAAAAATTATCTGAAAATTATTGAATGTCATCTGCAAGAAAAAAGTGGAATTTGGAATTTGATAATTTACAACAAATAGACTGGAATCATTTCTTTCTACTTCTATTCAGAGTTACCAAATACCCCAGATTTAGATGGAATGCAGATGAACATTTCACACAGAATTATTGCAACACTTTGCTTTCCTTAAAAAAAAGAGAATCATTTCAAGTAATCTTTGTTCTTTATGTGGGTTTCACGCTAAACTATTAGTCACATAATTTGGGATTGCCAAATTTCTCAAACTTTTCTCAATGAAATTTTGTGATGGATCAAGAGTAAGTGGACACCTGCTTGTAATCTTTCTTTCTTTTTTAAAGAAATTTTAATTGGGGATTACTAATACTTTTTATGGTGATGAAGTTATAAATTTAATGATTTTATTATTTCAGTAATATAGTTATACATACAAGTAGTTTTTTTAATGCATATTTAATACAGTTTAGAAAATAATTACACATAATTTTTATGTTGAAAAATTATATTGCCTATTAGGACTGTAACTGGAAAAGTTTGATAGAAGGTGGATTACATAGGGCTTCTTAGCGAGGATATGGCATAGGTTGAAGTGGTTTCCCCTCTTTTTCTTACTGTTTTATTGATTTAGTTTGGGAAGATATATTATGTATACTAAATTCTGAATATAACAAAGACATAGGGACCCAAAAATATCACATCGTTATAGCCAAATTTCATTAAACAACCAAGGTACAATATTATATAAAAAACCAAAGGTGACTTTGCGGTGTACTTTGTAATTTCCAATATTTTTTAAATTCGACTTCAATATAAATGGAGTTTACTCTACATATATATAATCTACTATCTTTGGTTTAGTGTGTGCAACCTACTTTTCAAAAAGCCATGAACATGCAACACATGTAGGAGGAGATTTCTAAAAATTCATGTTGTAGAAATTTTTCACACATGATCAATAAAGGGCATCCTGTGTCAATCTTTTTAAAATCATACAAACCTGTCTCATATTTACAGAGCTGCCTAATAAGCTGGGTGCACATGTAAACTGTCTAACCTTTCTTGCATCTGCAGAAAAAATAATGTATGTAATAAATTACTGAAAACATATGTATTACTATTTCCAACTGCTCTGGTTATAAAGGGCCTTCTGAGTAGGCTATGATGTAAATAGCATGGAAGAATCTATGTGGTCTAAATGCAAATACTTAATCTATGACAGTAAATCATGCAATGTAGGTCACAGTGACCTTTGGTTGTATGGGTGTAGTAGTAACATATGCATCCAATTATTAAATTTCATAAGTGGAACATAAACAGAACCCAATAAATGAACTTTGAACACAATTTTAACAACGTCACCAAAACATGAAATATAGGTCACATAGACCTCCTTTTGCATTAAGACAAAATATAGGTCACTGTATTTTATATTTTAATGGTGTGGTACCAATAGAGATACATGTCATCATCAGTTTCTGTGTACTGAAGTCCGGATGAAGGTAAACAGTGTTTAAAGACATGCTCCAGAACTCTGCTTCCTTTTTATAGTCAATGAGTTGCATTATACATAAATCTCAGATATATGTATTCAGCCATTAGGCAGCATTCTGTTCAAGGGATTTCTCTTTTTCTGTTTGGTTTGTAAAAGGGTGAGTGTTGGCTGGTGATAGTGAGTGGTTGTCTTTATAAAATTCGGGGTAATACTCATTGTTTTACCCACTTACTTTACATCCTACCCTTACACAGGCGTGTGGTTTGGTCAGTAAGTGTGGGTGCTTGTCAGTAAGACTGTGCATTGGTTAATAAGAGTGGTTGCTGGTCAGTACATACGCGTGCTAATCAGTGACACGATATGTTAGTCAGTAGGTGTTGGTGCTGGTCAGTAAGACTGTGTTGGACAGTAGATTTGGGTGCTGGTCAGTAGGTGTATGTGTTGGTCAGTAACACTGTGTATTGGTTGGTACAAATGGTTGCTGGTCAGTAGTAGTGAGTGCAGGTCAGTATGTGTAGGCATTTGGTCAGTATTTATGTGTGTTGGTCAGTCAAAGTGTGTGTATGACATTTTTAACATTATACATTTTTCAACACTGAGGCATAATGTTACATTCCCATTGTCTGTATAGTGCCTTTGTTTTGTGATGTTAATTTCCTCTTGTCTGTATAGTGAGTGCCATTTTTGGCCATATACATGTTTCAAAAATGGCACTTGTACCAGACGTAGAGGGGGTCTCTCTGGTGTCATGAGTAGACCCATTTAGGTAGGGATGTATGCAGGTCTGAGCCAGTTGAGTTCCATGGTCTATTGTCGGCTCACCAGACCACACCAATCCAGTGGTTCTATAATCACTCACCGCCATACTATAACGAAGGTGCAAAAATTGTGCTTGTGCCATTCATGGAATACTTGATTGCCAAAATCGGACAAACGGGTACCATCATAGCGGAAGAGAGCAGTTTCACTAAATCATATTGTTGGGTGTCGTATTACAAAACCACTCGATTGAAAGACAAACGCTCTTATAACTGTACGAAAAAACCCGAGCCAAACGCTGATAACAATGTACCTGTTTGTACAACGTTTGTAAGTTAGCCCACTCCCCTAGTGGGCCGCCGCATCGGTGGGCCGGTGGGCCGTCACAAAAATCCGTTTTTACCGGTGTTTTACTGGTGTGAGCAAAACCCCGGGCCTGTCCCGGCAGATAAGTCCAGGGCCGAGTTGCTTACCCAGTACACCCCTGTATATATATATATATATATATATATATATATATATATATATATATATATATATCTCTTTTTTGCGAAAAAAAATCAAGTGAGAGCTTTAATTAGCGAAAATTACACTGTTAATGACATCAAGAGCAATTTATACATATAATTAATTCGAAATGTATCCCCACCCCCAACGGCATACACTACAGTGTTTTGGTGTATCAGCCCAGATAATGCACACCAAGCAAATATTACATTATGTACACGAATATCATCAATTGTATCATATATAATTCTAGACAGTAGTTAATATGACACATTAACTAATTGTTTTTCGTTTTTACGCTTCTGATATACATGTTGTATCAGGCTATTGAATTTTTGGATAAACTGAAAGTAAGAGCACAACCTTCCTGGAAATGTGTGTGACGATTGTGACGTAAAGTCTTGTTTTATTTTACGAAGGGATGTCGGCTTATGCATAAAGTGAAATCCCATGCTTAAATACATAAAGGTACATTCATCAGCTATGAGTTCCAATATTATTAACTAAACATACATTTGCATCGAACTACACAAGGTACTACCTTAAAAGAAGACTGTTGCATTTTGGCCATAATGAGGAACCACCTCACGTATGATGAAAATGTAACAGCTTCTTTTCGGAAAATAGACTGCACGTTGCTTAGCCGGTTAGTCTACATCGAAGTTGCTCACAAGCAGCAATGGGGGTAAATTGTAAAATGTTTGTG
The DNA here is from genome assembly GCA_029931535.1 of Margaritifera margaritifera. NCBI lineage: Eukaryota > Metazoa > Mollusca > Bivalvia > Unionida > Margaritiferidae > Margaritifera > Margaritifera margaritifera. The sequence continues at coordinate 518,502 of JAQPZY010000840.1, forward strand.
ATAAAAAATACTGCAATTTAAAAAAAGAAAAACGAATAAGATTTATTGGATGATCATTTTGCAAGGGTTTTATGTTTTATACATTTCAAAGTAAAAGCTCGTTTAGGCACTACATCATAACCATTTCAAAGGGAGGAGGGGGCAACTTTTTTCAAGCTGGGGGGGGAGGGTCATTCAAGCTAATACAGCAGTTACTAAACGCCACTGTCCAGTCCAGTTGTTAACGCATTATCTTTATCAGGGTCGGTTTAAGCGCTAGGCAACCTAGGCGGTCGCACAGACAAATTTTGAGGTGCGGCAAAGCACTTTTTGAATAAAATTAGAAAGAGGAATAGTGTAAAATAGAAGATAATAAGCGTCTAACAATACAAAGAGAAAAAGAGATGCAGAATTTTTATTCATAATTCACAATATTCATTTTCGAAAGTTAATTGTGGGGGAGGGAGGATGCTGCGCAAGGCTGAAGGTTCGCATAGGGCGCCAAATACCCTTGCGCCGTACCTGGTAAACATGAGTGTGTGCTTATCTTTCTTTTTCAATCAATCTGTTTCTTGGGTAAAATCATCCTGAAGTGCGTGGGTTGAATAATAGTTGGTAGTTTAAGGGCTATTGGTAATGCACAAATCAGTACAGGTGGGTGGGGGTTGGTACTCTGATTGTGAAGAAATGGCTAAAAATTATGGTAATAGTGATGTCTCATTTCTTTCAGTTAAGTATCCTGTAACATTTAGCAGTGAGTGTGTGAAAAAATAACTTATAATAAAACTATTCCATACCTTTTTGTCCACAGACTTTGATGCTGTGTACAGCAATATGGAGGCAGTATGCAGTGAAAAAGAAATGTCACTAACACTTATGAATAATCCATTTGGTGGCAAGGCGAAGTGATTTTTGTATAAAACTTGCAGAAATTGAACATGAGCTGTTTTTCTGCACATACTGCTTGCAAATAAAATGGAGTTTTGTCAGTCCTGATCAACCTTGACAGTAGTTCCTAAAAAAAGATTGGGAGGCCTGCAATGGCAATGATGAAGACCATGACACAATTGTACATGTATTTTGGTAATAATATTAATGATACAATTTTCAGTCTCAAACATTATGATGATCCCTAAAAATGAACAGTCTGGAATATTTTCATATTCTCTGTTCACATGTCTTTCTATATTTACACGTGGCTTTCAACAGACTGTAGAATCCACTGTAAAAAAAGCACATGGATAGATACATGTATACATGTCATATTCACTGTCACTAAGCATGTTGCACTATACTTAGTTTTAAATTCGCAATTATTGACAATTGTAACATCCAACAGAATTGATAAAAGTTCCTTCTTCTAAAGCACACAACTGCTCATATGTCTTACCTGATTAGTTTGTAAGTTTGTTAAAATTTTTCTTTTTCTTAATTTGAACTACACACTGACATTAGGTGAAGTGCCTTCTCACACGCTAGTGGAAATACATACAACAACTACAATAGTTCTCATACTTACAAGCAAATTCAATATATATATATATATATATATATATATATATATATATATATATATATATATATATATATATATATATATATCCCATGTATGCATACCTATAAGGTTTTTTTAGAATAATTAGCTAATGTCAAGTACTTTTCATTATCTTTAGATGCATATTAAGAACGAAGGATTGATTATATGTGAAGATATAAACTTCAGTGGAGTAATATTTACAGAACCACATGTGGTGAAAGAAGAGCAGAAAAGAAGTAAAATGTAAACACGCAAATAAGTAATTTCATAGTATGTATTTCAGGTATGTTTAGGAATTTTCTTTGCTATTAATAGTACCATCCACAACTGTACTTTCAATATGGAAAGTTTGATAGCCATTGGGTTACAGGTATGTATAAAATAGGACTGTCAGTCATGGGACCGGGTTGACTACAAGAAGACTAATATGGCAGCCCCCATTACATGACATCGTGATGTTTGCCACATGCATTGTATGCAAGGCTCTGTGTATATGAAAAATGTAACACTCATTGCATCTTGCTTGGTCATTATGCAACACAACAATTACAATGCAAATAGCTCGATACCATCTCAATGCCATGATCTATTGCACGTAAAATGCAATTTCAAATTGCCTATTTTTGCTCTTATAAATATCTTTTCTGCAAAACAGATTGTACCTGCACATTTTAATTACAGATTTTTAAGTTATTAATTTATAACTATTAACTTCTTGCATACTATAAGTGATATATGGCTATACCACAACCACCCACCCTGTTAAGCCTATTCGCATTACCAATAGCCCTTAACAAGATTGAGATAACAAATACTAATAAATAGAACTAACCTAAATGTTCCATTCAGCGTGTTGAATATGTTCTGGCTTGTCCTGTTACTTATGGGTGGTGCTGCTATGTCGACTGATGTTGCACACTTCAGAATGACTAATGTCGATATGGTGTTTGCAGTATGTGCAAATAATGAAATGCTCCCCATTGCTGCTGTGCTTCACAAAGTCAAACTCCCATTAGCCTAGAATTCCGACATTTAGTTCTGCTGGGCTTTGCATGCTTTGCTGATGGCTCATCATTGCCTGAATCACAGTTGTGTTTTGACATTTTGCTTTAAAAAATTAATCACACTTGAACACTATTACAACTACCAAAATAATATTTTACATTTTATATATGGAGTTAAATCCGACTTCAAAGAAATGTTGCCGCTGTTCATGATTTTGCCAGTAATCTTTAATAAAGATGGCTTAAACATTCTCATTCAAGGCAGTGATGTTTAATAACTTTTGTTCTTCAACACACATCTCTTTGATTTATATAACTTCAGATGAATTGGGTTGTTCCACTTTGTGTACAGTACTTTACTAATGCAAATTAGCCTAATGAGCTCCCCCTCAGCAGTCTTCAAAGGACTTAACACAATTAACACTTTATTGTCAGCCAATCAAGTAATATGTGCAGTGGTGGTTGTTTATCTCACAACTTCTTACCTTTTAATTGCCTCTGACAATTAACTGCATAAACTGCCCCAAGGATACTTTTACATAAGCTCTAAGCAGGACTGTTTACCTTTTGTACATACTACGGTACATGTTATGGGCATATATCAAGGTGGTCAAGAAATTGGGTTGTTTTCTTCTTCTTTTTCTTCCAAGATTACTGAAAATAGTGTTTTTCGAAACAGGTCACTGTGTCAGGGGATTTGGGAGTCAAAAATTGTTTTTGGTGTGACGTGTCGTGTAATGCCAGGTATTCTGAAACTTTAAGTATGTGTCATGTGATTGAGTGAGGAGGAGGTTTGGGAGAGGCATTGTTCCAACTGCAGGGGTGGATCCAGAAATATCATTGGGGGGGGGTAGTAAACATAGAGGAAATAGGTCTGTGTTGGAACCCCTGATGGGGGGCCTGGGGGCAAAGCTCTTGGAAGCTACTGCATTTTAAGTGTTTACAGGGCATAATTTTTTGCTATCTAACTGTAAAACAAAATTTCTTTAGGAAATATTCCAGTTGTTTTGTGCTCATTTTAAGGTGTGTGTGTGTGTGTGTTGGCTCCGTTCCCTCCCTCCTCCCCCCCATTCCCATTCTATCCCTGGACTGTTCAGAGTTATATCTCCACAAAAACCAGATGCAAACTTGATGTAATGGTTAAAAATTGTGAAATGAATAAGTTAAAGATAGGTAATTTTGGTCGCAGAATCAGTGAGAATTAGATATAGTTGTGTTTGGTGCCATATTTTGCCAAAGAATACAATTATAAACAAAAGCATGTAACACTCCGCTGTTATTTTTGAATTATTTTCTCGTTTTTCAATGTTGTAAGGGACTCAGCTTGTACAAAAATTGATAGACAATCAGAAGATTCTCTCTGTTCTTTCTGCCAGTGATTGGAAGAGCTCCTCGGAAATACTACTGTAGGCACCATATTACATTCAGATAGCCTTACTTTAGAATTGATTCAGGGTGTAAGGAAAATGGCATGAAAGTAAACACAGACAAGACTAAAGTATCAATGGTTACTACCCAACAAAAAAGAGCAAAATTGGAAAATAACAGTTAGAATCTTAAGTTGAATGAAATTTGTCTACAAATGGTTACCCATGACAAAATCCTTAGGGTGATGATTGACAACACTTTGCAATGGAATGAACATATTCAAGTTGTATGTCATAAATTCAATTCATGTCTGTGGTTATTGAGCAAGATAAAACCATATCTATCAACTAAACATAGAATAATATATTACAAAAGCTATATATAACCATACCTAGACTACTGTAACGTTATATAGGGAAACACTTCTGACAAGAATATTTGCAAATTATTCTGCTTGCAAAAAAGAGTTTGCAGACGCATCCTAGATAATGCTGAAAACATCCCAAATGCAATGAATGATATTAAAATGTTATCAGTAAGTGAACAAATATTTTTGAGAAAGGCTAGACTTGTGCACAAAGTTTCAAACAATATGGCCCCATTATATCTCAAGGAACTATTTCATGTTCGAAAACAAGGCAACTCTCCCAATTTAAGATCAATTTCAGCTAACCACTTCTCCATTCCAAAACCAAATAAAGAACTAATTTTAAAAAAAGTTTTCAATATTCAGGGTCACTAATTTGGAACAGAATCCCAAAGGAAATTAGAGAAAGTACAAATATAAATGCATTTAATTATAATCTAATTCAATGGATGAAAAGTGGAACCTGTTCAACTTGACAAATACATTACAACTTAAAGTATAAATTCTCAAACCTTCCACTTTGTGGTCTCACTATTTTTGTACTGTATATACACAGTGTACCTAGTTGGAGCATGTTCTTATACAGTTTTTTGTTTATTATGTCCATATATACACACAGCTTATTACCAATGCTGCTTTTTTGTTTCTTTTTTTGCTGTATTATTTTTTTTATTATTATTATTATGATAGTGTGTACAACTATGTATATGTACTCTGTATGGAAATATGCATATAATAGAGGGCCTCGAGGAGGATTAGTTCCATGCAATTTATTGTGTCACCCTCTTTAAATAAAGTTATTATTATTACATGTATTATTATTATTATTATTATTATTATTATTATTATTATTATTATTATTATTATTATTATTATTATATACAAGTACCTTGTTTACCAAGTGATGTCATGTGTACATCACACACAATCATAGCAGGGGTTGATTTAACACAGATTTTTCCATTGGCCAGCAGGGCCAGCTCACATGGAAATCAACTGTCCCTGCAGATAATCAACTGGCCATCCCAATCAAATTTAATAATCACTTGGACAAAACAACCCTACAGGTCTGTGGCTGTCAGTATTAACTGGCCCTCCTCAAAACCCTCAGGCCAACAGGCTTGTCCTACTATGCAAGACGTCCACCCCAATATTTTTGTTGTTTGGGTGTATCGTGTTACCGTATATACTCGCGTATAACCCGATACCAACTGCAAACTGCATAGACCCAGATCTGCCGTCGCATAATGTGCCGGCAGATCTGGGTCTATGCAGTTTGTAAAGAGTAATGAGTAGAACAAACAACATAGACCCTGATCTGCCAGTGCATTATGCAACGGCAGATCAGGGTCAATGTTGTTTACATTTGGAACCGGGTTATATGCAATAATTTACGGTACTTTAGCACAAACAGTGTTGTGTAGCATGTTTCCCGGTTGACTGACGGGGACTATAGGCCAAATTTTCAAGAATATCACACACACTTGGCAGCCCATATTGACACTGTTCCACAGATTAAAGTCTAATTGCTTTAGTTGGCCTATACTTACTCTGATATCTTTTTCCTGATGGAATAAAAGCCGGACACAAGCAAGTGGATGTGTTTTCAAGTTCCGTTAACATACATTTCAGTTGGTTGAAATGCGATGGTAGTCGAGGAATTCCAAAGTCGGTTGAAGTAGGAGTAAGTTTCTGTTACGGAATTATGTATCATCTTTTAAATTGTAATATAGTTTCATTTGGTTTATGACCTTTGTATTATAATTTATATATTTTTTTCAGTAGCCAATGCTATTAGTTGTAAAGTACACGGAATGTCAACATGAGTCATTGCTTCTGTCCAAGAAAATCAATAATTATGTTGGTCAACTTAACACAACATGGAGATCACGTGGGTAGAGTGTGAGTTTTAGCGCATGGTAAAGGTATTAGTCATGACCTGGTTTCCATGATTCATTTTAGAGTAAACAACGTGTTGATTTGAGGTAGGAATTATAATCGCAGTTCGAGTTTGTTTATTTGAAACGCAGTTGATTGAATTGTTTTAGATCGCAGATTGTTTTTTTTTATATTTTTGTTCTACGCAGTATGGGTACTATAAAACTAGATTTAATCCCTATGTGGGGCATTCTTACAATTACTTCAGCTCGTAAAAGTCATAGAGGAATTTGTTTATTGTTTGTGATAGTCAGCTTGTGAATTCTTATTTCTAACTAATACTTTTGGGATTATGTACTATTATTCAAATATCTGAACATTATTTAACTCCGTTGGAATTATCGGAAACATTTCAAGAACTTTTGGGATATTCTAAGTTCACAGGAATTTACCTGGAATTAATAACATTTGGATTTAGAACTGATTCTTGCTAGTACATAAGCACATTAGTGTCCTCATTCGGAATACCTTTAGACAGTTTCTGGATTAGTGAATTCTATAGAACAATTTAGGATTATTTAAGGAATTTCTAAACTGTAAGTTATTTTTAATTCTTTCACTTTGTTTGTTTTAAATATTTTATATTTTAGGAAAATAAATTTGTATTTTAGAAATTGTGAAAGCTTGTTTGAGTCTTTCTTTCTTTTGTTACATATTCAACCCCTAGTCGTAACAGTTTCGTTAACGAAATGAAGAAAAACATACTAATGTTGATGAAAACAATTAGGTACCTTTGTTTCATTAACAAAACATATCCCTACTTCATCTGACTTTGGCATTCTTCAGCTACCAACTCTTTTCAGCCAGCTGAAATGTATGTCAATGGAACTCAAAAACTTGACCACTTGCTTGTATATGGCTTTTATTCCATCAGGAAAAAGACCTCAGAGTAAGTATAGTCCGACTAAAGCAATTAGACTTTAATCTGTAGAAAAGTGTTAATATGGACTGCCATGTGAATGAGATATTCCTGAAAATTTGGCCTCTCGTTTCCTTGTCAGTGGACTGGGGAACACACTACAAACCACTGTTTGTGCTGGAAGTAAGACATCCCACCCAAACAACAAATATCAGGATGGACGTCTTACATTGTAGGACTATCAGCCATGCTGACCATGGTTCTCCATAGTGCTGTTTGCCACCATTTTGTAAAAGAAGCAAGCAAATCAAAATGTAAACCATGCAACACTGAAGTAGTTTGCAAGCAAACAATTTGAAACCTGCTAAATCACCTGAAATTTAAACACTCACTCGCATGGTTATCATTATGTAATATTTCTGAATATTCACTGTGCTAACAATGACACTTCTGTTCATTGTCATTCAGGCACTCAATCTTGAAAAGATAATCTTTAGTACATCAGTTTGATAAAGAAAGTGGTATTGAACAGGGGTGATATGAAAGTCAAAAAAGCCATTATGTATCAAAATTTAATTTAGTAATTTTGCACAAGGAGTCATTTACTATGTGTACCAATTGTTTTTGGTCACTTTGTTTGAAGATAAACCAGATAATTAACACCAACTGGGTACGTTCATTAAATGATTTAAATTGTCTAAATCTCCACCAAAAATTACTCTAGACCCCTATAATGTCATTTAATTAGGTTTAGATGGCAGTGATTTCTATGCAGCTTGGTGAGGGTTCCCAAGGTGAGGTAAGTTAAAATACCAATAGAGACCAATTAATTAAAAACACAAGAGAAAAAAAGATAAATCAAATGGGAAAAATTTGGGTATCTGTTTCAGTTTTAATTTTCTGCCATTTTCTAGTTATTTCCTCCATTTTTACCTTGTATCATGCCATAGAAGTATTTTTGAGCATATGCCTCATGTCACAGGATGAAGCCGGGTTGGGACTGGATTAGTGAAGACACCGAAAGCAACTGCGTTAATAAGATGTTTATTTATAAACGCAATTTAAAGATGAACAAATCTGACACCATTATAACAAAAAGATAAGGAAAATTATAAAGTTCCTAACATGGAACTATCAACAACAAGTAACTCAACGAGAAAAATCAAAGATGGATTTAACAAATGGAATTTTAAACAAACGTGAATAGCATCCCATTACAAATCGACAAATAAGAGTATATGATTTACACCCCAATATAAACAAGGTCTTATTAAGTACCAAGGGTGACCAAAGCATGTGATTTATGCACTTATCAATAGAATACTCATTTATCCATCAATCTGTTAACTCGTCAATTTATCAATTTAACAAGCGATGTTGGAATAAGAATTTATGAATCCGTCGTTCATATAACGATATTGAAATGGGGATGTATGAAATTATGAATATGTCGTTCATATAACGATATTGAAATGGGGATGTATGAAATTATGAATATGTCGTTCATATAACGATATTGAAATGGGGATGTATGAAATTATGAATATGTCGTTCATATAACGATATTGAAATGGGGATGTATGAAATTATGAATCTATCACACATATAGCGATATTGAAATGGGAATGAATGTAATTTTGCACAGATAGCAATATTGAGATAACAATCAAATGGAACACGCAATAAATATAACTATCGTGGCGTCCGTTTGACTACCAAGATGTATCTACGGTTCCACCCGCTCTAGTCCATGGTCAAGGAGCCACCACGCATGGTCCACCCCTCCCAGTCTGTTGAAGGATCCCTCGAGAGCCTTCACATTAACACAGACCCGTTGATCGAGAAGCCTTGGTCCCTCGCATCGAGAAAACCAGTACACTCTTCCGAAACAACGTCACCAGACACAGCGTACACATCACACGAAACCACACAGAGTTCTGTGACTTCACACACCACCAAACCATACATATGGAACAGCTAAAAGTATAACAACTAAACCGTGTAGTACATATGACACGGTTAGTACTTTTGTATTGATATATGTTGCGCATGCGCGCACATGAATTACGCCTCGTTACACATTACATTAATCATTCAATGCATGCCGCGTATAATTAAATAATACCCGTCTATTCAGTTACAACAAATAGCTAACTTGAACCAGCCTATAGGATTTCTAATATCATGGCGTTGTATGACCTAGGTATTGACTCTCTGTAGAATTTAGAATAAATTCTAAAACATCTAATATATGAAACAATTATGTCATATAAAACGAATAGTGATAAAGAATACAATCTTAAATTTCACATACCTCTACAGCTGAAGTTTTGCTCCCGTAAAGAGGTAAGCTTTCTGACAAGACTCATCGTAGTGTAATTTGTTTATAGAGAATCCGCTCTATATGTACTCTAGCTGTGACAGATATGCGCAGCAGCTAGGTCCGTGAGTTTTCACTGCAGGCAATTTGCACGTGCAGCATGGGGTGAATCGCGCTCAGTATTTCAAAATAACTAGAGCCGAAAAAATAAACAACCCCCGAGTAACGCTCTAGTCGGAAACGAAACCCGAATACATTTTTGATCACATATACATATTGATATAAACCATACAATTCCGTGACACCTCACATAGCCTTGTCCTGGCCAGACTGTATCCATATTAGCTACTCTTCCCTATGGATTATTTACATCAAATGGATACAATTTGATCCCAAAATTTAGGGCATCTTGGCTTTGTTTCTCTTTGTTTTTACCCCAGGTCCTGGTTTGGTGTTCCATAGCATACGGCAATGAAAGCCAAGTGGGCCAGGTGACCCAGGCTAACTCATCACAGTGGGTTACCAACCTTTTGTACGATAACACCACTGCCACAATGCTGTGAAAAATTGGGTGGTAAAATGCCACATGGTGAAACTCTATGCTTTGATAACTGTATCACATTTTATTTAGATTGCATTTGCTGTAATGTTTTCTCCACAATGGGTTTAGTGCAGATTGTGAAGAATTACCTAATAAGTAGTAGGAAAGAGCCTAGGAATCCTTTACTTGCATTAATGAAGCATTAGGCTGATGATGTTACAAGATAGCACGCTGCAGACATTGCAATATACCGGTACCTATATGTCACAATGAAGCACATATGAGCCATCATACACTGGTTCTTTTTCTGACGTTTTTGAATGGATGTTAATTTTTAAAACTCTGATAAAATAAATTACGTAGGATCCAGTTAACAAATTGTTTACAATTGCATGGAGATGATGGACTAATGTTGAGATGACACAGGAGTCAAAACAGCTTTAAGACAGTGATATATTCTGAAATAGTGTGACCTGTGAGGAGCTTGATTTCTAAGGTGATATTTGGAAGAATATTAGCCATGAGGTGTTCTGATTGATAGATTATAAGTTACTCTTTGTCAGGTACTTTCAGTCGCACATTGCGGAACAGGGGTAAAAATCAGTCAGTGACGTTTTGAAAACATACCCACAATTATGTCAGCTGTATACAAATAAGAAATAACTTTAACAAAAACACACTGTTCTGTTATAAGATGATACTAATTATGAGTAAAAACATTGATACCTGTGACTCTACTTTTACTTTGAGCATCCACTTTCGTTGTAAGAATAGGTCAGTTGATTAAAAACTGAATTACAAAAGAGTTTCTGCATTTATAAAATGAAACCATGTCTTGTATCAAAATATTTTATTTTTTAAGAAAAAGGTTTCTAAATAATGTTCTGCAAATTCATAAGATTTAATTAAAACCATGAATCCTCTGCAGATATTTCTTGTGATCTGGTTCTTTTCAGTTATATTTGTCAATATAATTTGGCTCTTACATTTTGCAGCTGTTATTAATAATTTTCTGTTTAAAAAATGATACAAAATAAGCAAGTATGCACAGCAAATGTTTTGATCAGAAATTTTGTCAAGTAAAGTTTGCTACTGCATAACTGTTATTTTTCTTCTTCAAATTGCTTGGTTCACTCATTAAAGACCACACAGTGCCAAGTGCAAGCCCTCTGCCCTCTTCCTATATGAATGTGATGACCTGTTGTCTGTCATCTGTCCATCTGTTAACACAAGCTTGTTGTTGCTACTCCTAAACTACTTGGAGGATTGCCTTGAAACTTACACACACATTCCTCTCAAGGTCTATTTCAGGGGTGTTAAACTCATTTGCCATGGCGGGCCAGATTTGATATAAATAATAATAAATAATAATAATAAATAATGAGTCTGAGTATGTTTGATACCCCTAGTCTAGTCGGTCCTGAAAATGGCGCTGCCCACATGTCCAATATGGTGGCTACAGCAGCCATCTTGAAAATCTTGTTTTTGCTACTTATCCTGACTGGATAGTCATATCAACATGGAGTTGCCACGAAAAGACTTCTTATGATGTCTAGTTGTTCCTAAGTGAAAATGGTGCCAGTTTGGTGTCCAACATTGCCACCATCTTGAAAATCTTGTTACTCCTTCTGAATGGGAAGCCATATCAGCATGGGATTTTCCCCACAAGACTTTCTTATGATGTCTAGTGGGAACTGAATGAAAATGGAGTCAAATGGACATCCAGTATGGCTGCCACAGTGGCCAACTTGAAAATCTTGTTATTGCTACTCCTTCTAAATAGATGGTCATATCAACATGGGGTTTTTAGCACATAACTTCTTATGATGCCTGTTGTTGGTCCTAAATCAAAATGGTGCTGATCTGATGTCCAGATTGACTGCTATGGCTGCTGTCTTGAAAATCTTGTTATCGCTGCTCCTGAATGGAAAGTCATATCAACATGGGGGTTTTCACTAGAAGACTTCTTATGATATCTAGTTGGTTCCATCTTAAAACTGTGTCATTCTGAAAATCTTGTTATTGATACTCCTAGATCAATGGTCATATTGACATTGGTTTTCACCAAAAGACTTCTTATGATGTTTAGTTGATCCTCAATGAAAATGGTGCTAATCTAACATTCACTATGGCCACCACATCTGCTATCTTGAAAATCATGTTATTGATACTCCTCTTGAATGGATGGTCATATTCACATCGGGTTTTCACCAAAAGACTTCAAATTATGTCTAGTTGATCCTTAATGAAAATGGTGTCTGTTCTAAGTCCAATATGACCACTACAGCAGCTAATTTTAAAATCTTGTTATTGTTAAATAAAAGATAACACTTAGAAGTTAAAAAGAAGAAATAGTCTTATCTTGAATTCCAAGAAATTCTTTCTGGTCAGTACAGCATCAGTCCTTTCGATGGTCTCTTGTTCAAGTTGCTGCCAATATTTCATAAGATCCTGAGATTAAACATTCTGACACCAAACCAATTGACAGAATTTGAAAAACTGTCAGAAATTGTATTGGTGCTTTGCTCTTAGGACTTGTATCATGAATCAGGTCAATGAATGTACTTTATGTTCATGGTCAAACACGGTTGGAATTTATGAGACAGTCATAAAATTGATCTGAGATGGTGAAAAATAATTTGAGAATTCATTATATATTTAATTCTGAGGATCTCTGCATGATTTTGAATGTGTATAGTTATGTTTTCTCAGTAACTTTAATATCAATTACTACTCTAGTAATGAAGAACTGGGAATTGTGATGACAATTAATCATAACACCCTTATTGCGGACATGGGAATGTCCTTAAAATATTGCATGAAAATTTCAGTTTTTAAACTTATTTTACTTGTGATCAAGTAAGAAGTTGTGAATATTATCTCTGTCGTGTTATCTGGAAATAACATGAGCAAAACTTTGTGTATTGTTTCCTGAAATACTAACATTTTCTGCTGATGTAACCTATTTTATGACATTAAATTCTGTATCTTGTGTATTGTAAGATTACATTTATGGGTATGAAAATTCACTTGACGTTTGTGAGAAGTGTTCAATTCCCAATCACTACATAACTTGTGACCTGGACACTTGTAGCTGTGTCTTCCTGCAGATTTTACTGAAACAGATATAGTATAAAAAATTATTTGACGAGAATGGAGTTTGGAGAGAAAATTATAGTTTAACTTGTAGTGAGAAAAAAAATATGACAAATATACAGTTAGACTGCAATTATGGTAATGCATGTTTAATGAAGCTAATTGTCAGGCTGAGTTTATGTACATCTGGCATTTTCTCTATCTTAGCAGGTAACAAGCTCATTTGTGATACCCTGTGAGCTAAAAACTGTTGGTATCAGATAGGGGTCTAGAATCTTCAGTAGAACATCCTACCATATTTTAAGGTCTATTTTGGTACGTGTGATTGTGGGATTTACACTTTTTTCTATAAAATTGTTCCACAAAATGAACCAATTGTGCTAAAATCATGAATAATATTTGCAAGCCTTGCCTTTGTTCACTTTGATATATCCCTTCACCCATTTTGAAAATGTTCCCTCCCTCAATTTTCAGATCTAGAATAGAATCTGGTTTTATTTTATGCCCCCACTAGTTGACTTAGAGTGATGAAATATTATGGATTTTATCTTGGTCTTCAGTAGATGAACTAGTTAGAATTAAGGCCCTGATAGCAATTTTTAAATTTTTACACCTTGTTGAACTCTTTGCAAGGTTCCCCTGCCACCAGGAAATCAGGGGAAAAGTTTGTAGAAAGAACAGGTTTGTTCCTGACCAGGAAAAGCCCTTTAATTTTGCAAATATTGATTAGAGTTGGGATCGAAAAATACATAATTGAGTTGTAACTGAACTGATTATGAGTTATATTTTTTGATTTCTTACTGGAATTTTCAGATGTTGCACAACTTTTCAGTCAGTTGAGATGCAATTGCTGTATGGATAATTTGGGTGCTTGCCCGAAACATAATAATAATAATAATAATAATAATAATAATAATAATAATAATAATAATAATAATAATAATAATAATAAAAACTTTCAGAGAGTGATTCAAATAGTTACAAATGAGAACTAATCGACCTTAAGACCCTCTATTATGTACATATAAAATACAAGATAAAAATAATATGTTCACACACACACACATCACATACATGCAAGCAAATACACAGTATATAAACAACTATTCACATAAATGCTACATTGCTGCAGAAATGAAAATGAAACGCAGGAGGTTGGTGATGTAACGTGTACTTTAATAAGTACCTTTTTTATCATCTAATACACCTATTGTGGAAGGAAGAGATACTTGGAGCTGATTTAATATCATGTGGAACGTATTTGTATAGTCAATCCATATAAAACTTACGAACATAGTACATGTGTACCTTAAGAAATAAAATGAACAATTTTTAATTTATAGCTGAAGAAGAAATATAAAATAGAAATATTGTTATAGAAAATGTACAATTGCAGGCTAGCATAAATTGTTCATTGTTGTAATTAAAGATTAGAATTTCTTGACAGTTATTTGTTTGCAAGTAATTGCTTTTTCTAATTTTGATTTTGCTCCAATAAGACTATATTTCTTTCAAAAATCATTTCTAAGTTTGTAAATTTTATTTTCAGAGAACTTTTTCTGAAACCTCTTCTGCCTTTGACAATCTGAACTATTTGGAAGTATGTTTCACATGTTTGGTGAAACAGTTTGATAAGTGCTAGTATTGCTATGTTAATGTGCCTGAAACATTTGTCATGTATACGTTATGGCATGTATTATATAGTGTTTTATGTCATTTCATGATATTTGATGCCATTATTCACAAATTTGAAATTTATAATTTTGCTGTTTAGTTTATAAAAAAAATAAAACCTTAATATGCTTTTCTGCTCAAATTTAATTACCAAGAGTAAAGAAAGCTGTGACCTTAAAAAACATTGTGAATTATAATTTCAGTTTGTGTGAAAGCTATTTGACTCTATAAATCACAAATGAAAGCTTTGTATGTAAATTTAACTTTTACTGATATTGGTCGACTTCAGTTATGAGCAAGAGATTATGCATATTAATTGTGCCTTTCTCTTTTGGAAAGAATTTTTTTATCAGACTGAATT
Source organism: Margaritifera margaritifera (assembly GCA_029931535.1). Classification (NCBI taxonomy): domain Eukaryota; kingdom Metazoa; phylum Mollusca; class Bivalvia; order Unionida; family Margaritiferidae; genus Margaritifera; species Margaritifera margaritifera. The sequence continues at coordinate 533,546 of JAQPZY010000840.1, forward strand.
AAAATAGGTAAAATTGACATGATATAAAGTTTGTGTGATAGTTCACATAGGTTGTATTCTTGTAATACTAAGCCTGCTTAGTGTAATTATCAACTGTTATGTATGCAGGTTAGCAGGATTTGACTGTTTTGATCTGCATTGGGGGCATGTGTTTTGCAAACACAATTTTTTTTTAAAGATAAAATTCTCCCATTGAGTCAAAGATACCAGTACTATTCAGAACAATATATGAATGAGTCAACATAACTGCAAGGACTGGAATGTTTTGACACAATTGTAATTTGCATGTAAATCATGAAAACCCGACTGGATCTTTCACATTCTTAAATGAAAATAAAACAGAAAAATTGCCCATTTTATTGTCAGAACCTTACAAAATTGATCAGAAATCTGGAACATGTCTGGGGTGCCTTTCTTGCTTGAAATTGGTATGCATCTGTGTTGTAAGAGTTTTGGGAGAAAAGGTGTATTTTTTTAACTTGTGGAATGCAGTTTGTGAATGAGATAATATGTGTTGGTGTTCTGCACATTTTTTTTTATGTGAATAGGTCTGGTAAAACATCATTCCAGGACAAGTTCTTTGAAATTGCATTCTATGTTTTTTTCTATGTTAGTGGTTTTCATTTGACAGTTAAAAAGGTATTCTTTGGGTTGGGGGATGGTGGCTGTTAAATATAATAATACTTGTGAAGTCACAAAATAGGTGTACATTTTAGCAGGGATACATTTATGGAATTCAAGGCAAAAAGGGTTGTTTTTATTGACAGAATATTACAAAATACCCTTTGGGTGTTTGTTTTTTTTACAAGATTGAAAGAACATGAGTAATTTCTAGCCTGATTTCCAACTATAGGGCTACATACACATCTTTACATGTCGAATTGGCTGATGCTGTTATATACGAGTTGCTCTTTTTATGTGCATTAAAATGAGCAGAATAGGAATTTATCTTAGTCATGACTTCACATATAGGAATATTTGACATGGCGTTTTAGGTAAAGTGAACCTGTTTATTAAAGACAGTTAAAGGATAGGACAATATTGCCATTTTAAGACAGTTGTCTTTATATGCAGGCATACCTCGCATGCAGTCTGAATTTATGTCTATACTTTTACCCACATGTTACTGACCTTAATGTTACATTCTTAAAATTTATAAATTGAGACGCACTGTTACAAAGACTTGTTTAAGTTGGCACCAAAGCCTAGAAATAAACATCATGGAAATAAAGAGGGCATCTTAAGATATATAAACAGCAGTGAAAATTAGATCATAATTAGTTGAGTAGTTTTAAAGTTAGCTGTAAGGTTATGGGCATATAAATATTTTTCAAGGTAGGTGACTCCTTGCAAAATTTATTACCATTTCCAGATTTTGATGACATCATGGATGAGGACAACCAGTTTAAAATAATTTGAATATTTTTTAACAGTACAAAAGAAACTACCGTATATACTCATCTATAAGCTAATACCAACTGCAAACTGCATAGACCCAGATCTGTCGGTGCATTATGCGACAGAAGATCAGGGTCTATCTTGTTTGCATTTGGACTGGGCATATACGCGAACATATACGGTAATTATTTTATTCTCCATAAAATAGACCTAAAATGATGTTCATTTACAGATAAACACATTTGTAAATAAAAAGGAATTGAAATTATTTATATTATTACTGAAATGGAAGTTTAAATTAAAATTTTACCAAAAACGAAGGGTGAGGTTTTGATGAGATCTGAATGAGAAAAATCTCCAATTTTGAACATATTCTTTCTAAGCATAGCATGTTAAAATGTCCATTGACATGAATATAGTCTGAGAGATATAATGCTGAGGTTTGACAAAAGTTAAATTTTATTTAAATAATTTTAAATTCAATAACAATGCCTAAATAAAAATGTAAAATATGTTCTACCACCATCTTCCACATTCTACTTCAAAATTACAACAAAATTACCATTATTTATATTATAGTCATTATTATTATTACCATTATTTATATTAAACTGGTGAAAGACCCGTAAACTCTTCTATGACATCGTCAGAACTCATGAATATTAATGATTTTGACAACATATCACCCCTGAAATATTTTAAACTTAAGTATCTTCAAATATTCTAAACTGATTTTAATGGAATTTTCACACTTGATTATGTTAATATGTCGTCTTTTTTTTATGTGTATTTCTGGGCGTCACTTTAATGAACTGGATCAATTTAATTCCCAAAAATTACAAGGAGAGGTTTTTCCCCCTCCCCTTCCCACCTGCCCCCACTTCTTTTCCAACTTCTGCTACTTTATTCTTGTTGAAATTGAAGTACACCCTGAGGATGGTCACCCCTCTAACATGGTGAGTGGCCGGCATGTTAGTGCAAACACTGTCCAATTTGCCTTGCATGAGTGATCACATAATGAGGTTTACAGATAGAAATCTCACTATTGTTGGTTGATTTCTAAATGTTAACACATTTACATTTGTTCCAACATACTGACAAGTACCTAACTTTAATCCATACAAAGATGTAAGTAATATGATTATCCTTATTACTTTGTGTTCCTTACATGTCAGGTTTTGTCACTTTGATAATTACTGGCTATTATTACCACAGATAATCAAGATAACAAAAGCTAACCATTGAGAAGTACAGTTTTGTTCAGCTCAAGTTGGGATGACATTCAGTCACCATAAAGTAAAATTGGTATGTTAACCTGACTGGCTTCCTTCTCATAGATTATAAAATGTATTTGAAATGGTACCAGACTAAAACCAGTCAATCACGCGACAAGTTCACCTCCATTGTGAACTCTGAGCATTTTGTGTAATAACTACAAATTGCCAATTAGGAAATAATTTGTTGCAAGAAGTGCAGAATATTGTAAGATAATCTCAATTTAAAGGAAAAAGTGAAAGCAAGTTGATTAGATGAAAGGAATGAGAGTTGGTACTGCTGAAAAGTGAATGTCAGAAAGATTCAAATGAACATTGTCAGTTATACATTTTCAGCAGTGGGAAAATGGAATGGACATATAATGATAGTTACAACCAGATATTTTGCACCCTGATTTTATTGATTAGGTGGTTTTGCACCACAATTTGTTGATTATTCATAATATAAGTTTTATCACGTTGATTCCATAACATGCTTGTTATTTTAAAATGAAAATATTGAACATTTAAAACTTTGTTGTGCCTTTCATGTTTTATATGTAATTATTACTCATATTTGTGAGTAAGGCCACCCCTATCATAAGGCCACTCCTGCTGCAAAAGGGGTAGCCTTGTAAGAGGGAGACCACTACAATTGAACTTAGTGCAGAAGACCTTTATATCGTCCTTCATTAGCAAATTCATTTTTATATTTGTAAAAAAAAAATTATACTTTTTTTTAATCATGATAGTGCTTATGACAGTGAGTTTAACCTTTGTCACAAAATATGCTCTTTAGCCAATCATATGGGACAAATACCCCCAATTTTAAATGCTTGATTTTCACATCAGCTTGGCTATGGATCAATGGTCTAGTATCCCATCTTCTCTAAAATAACAGTTTAAAGATGACTGTCAGTTTTCCTTTCAAAATAGTGCTTGTCAAATTATCAGTCATATACTTGTAACTCGCGTAACAGGACGGACAAATTAGATATTCAACTAATGATTTCTTTTACTATGTGGAAAGTAATCAACATAAATCAATTAAAACTGCATAATGAATAAAAGCAGCATCACCAGCTACATCAGTATGGTTTAGATGTATATACAATGGGTCCATATATCATGTATTCATAATCCAGCGAGTGACAACTTCCAACATTACATTAGGATTTTACAAATATTCTCATGTGAAACATTTTCTTGATATTTTTTAAAAAAGTAGTGACTATTTGCAATCAGCAAACAAATACAAAAGACACGTCATTGTTTCATGTTCCATTGAATAGTATTCAAACTTTATGAAGGTAGAAAATGTAACTCGTGTAACAAGGACGGACACAAAAATTTTTATTTGACTTTTTCAAATTCATAGAAGAGTCTGGAGCCAGCATTGGACTGGTTTGGTTCAGGGAGTATCTGCACCACATCAGATGAGAATATTTCATATTGGCATTTTCCATGACCCACAATTTTCTTGTTTTGTTGCCTTTCTTGAACAAGAGTGCCCCCAATGGAAATTCTTATGTAATCTGAAAACAGAAATATTTATTTACAATGTATTAATTGTTTAGTATTTTGGGTGTGAAATTTACGAACCTGTTAGTCTTTGCTTCATTTTATGTTGTTTCAAACTATTTTGATAGATTTTACTAATAATTTGTACTTTAAAGTATTGATATATTCCTGTATTTATGCTGTGTTGATTTATCATTTCACGAAATATCAAATGCACAGAAAGTTGCAAATACATGATAAAATAAATGAATTAAACAAGGTATATGCAACATTTAATTCTTTATGGGGTTGATATAAATACAAGTCTTTTTAAAAATGTAATATTTTAAGAGAAAATTGTGTGTGCAGTTAATTAGGTCTTATCAGCAATTACATGCTGACATGTGATTGGTCAGTTCGTACGTGTGGCATATAGGTGGGTGGGGTGGCAGTAAGATCAATTGGCATGTGACTAGAAAATGCATTTCATCCATCAGCCATTTTAGTGTAGAAATATATAATTGTACCATGCAAATTCTGCAGTAACTGTCCTTTGTTTAGATTTTAGCTGATGTCTATTTTGTTTAACAAAATATTTGCAGCATTTGACATTACATTAGTTGTCCAGCAATGAAAAAGTGCAAAAACTTTATAAATAAAACTGCTTTTTATTATACCCTGCCAATGATAATTGCAGGGTATTATAGCTCACTGTTGTCTGTCTGGGCCATTCATTGGGCGTCTGTTTTGGTTTTAAGGTGACAACTAAGTCCTAGTGAATAGATTTCAGTGCAACTTACCCAGTAGTACACGTAGGTGTGAAGCGATACACCTTTGCCACGTATCGATATGATTCTCGATACACAACCTATGATATGGTACATTATCAATACACATATCAGCTTGATGGTCTTTTAATCTATGGAAGGTCTGTCAGTGGTATGGTGGTGCCATTTTTTATGTGTTGACATATTGGGCGTATTTCCAGTATGCAGATTATAGACAGACGTAGACGTATCATCTGTTCATATGCCATTCTCATATTTGACAAGATATTAAAAAGTACTTCCAAACAGACTACCTGTTAGTTGTCAGGTATTTGTATTAAACCTTTTAAGCCATTTCTGATCAGATGCAGGACTCGTTCTGGTCACCACGCCATTTGTTTTGCATTGCATGAATGTTTTTAAAACATCTTATTACCAATTTCATGTCTTTTCTTAAATTTGGAAGGCATAACGGTGTTATGGTCAAAACAAAAGAAACGGTGCAATTAACTTGTGCAATGAAAATCGTATCTAGAACAAATTCGAGTGTGGGAGCGGAGATGACTAACAACCAAATCCTTCACATTGTACTTCTCACAGATGCAAAACAACTGCCGTGACCACAGGCACTTGTTTCTGTCAGTGAAAAGGGAAATTATTTACAATACCCACTCCCCTTCTGCAAACTGATAAGGTGGCTATCACTCACGCAGTTTGGAATCTGCCCCCTTGCCGATTCTGTGCACATTTGTTTTATCCCATGACTACATATATCAACATAAAAGGAGATATTCTAAACTTGTTCCCCATGTACAATTTAAGTACTTTACAGATCATTCAATAGGCACTTTTGTGTGAAGTTTCTCTGTTGCTTTGTATCTGTTTGGATAGAGTTTGGATGCCAATATTTCCGGTATGTCACACAGTGAACACGCTACAGTTAGTTCTGATTGGTGGTTATTCTTGTACCCTGGACTTGAACAAACAATAACCACTAATCAGAATTGCGTGCAACATATTTCACTGCGTGACACACTGGAAGTGTATCCTTCAAATTCGTTCCAAGTAGACAAGATGCACTGCAACAGATGCATTTTGCATAAAAGTGCTTATTAACTGATTAGTAAAGTACTTAAATCATACATGGGGAACAAATCTGGAATGTCTTCTTTCCGTTGATATATGTTATCAGTGGCTTAACTAACATGCAGTCGGGATAAAATAATTTGTATGGAATTGGGGCGGGGGGAGGGGGCAGATTTCGAACCACTTGAGTTAGTCATCTTGTGTTAATTTGTAGAAGGCGAGTCGGTGTTGTCACTAGTTTTTATTTTGTCCTGACAGAAATGAGTGCATGTGCTTGCTACGGTTGTCTCAGATGAATTCTCAATTTAAAGAGAAAAAAAAGGCAAACCACTAATAATTATTCATGATTGCTGAAGATTAAAGTAACTTGTATAGAGTAAATATCGTTTTGTATTAGTTCTTCACCTCTTGTATCGATATGGGTATTGATATGGAAAAAGTATTGATACATCAATATATCGATTAATCGTTTCACACCTAAGTACATGTGTCTCCCTTAGCCCAAAGAAGAACCCTATTAAATCTGTTATCAGTAGCTCCAATGTCAAAGTCACTGTTCATGCACACATCAATTGAACAAAGAAATTTCAGCTGTATGTTTATTTAACTTAACTTACATCAAATAAAATCTTTGTACTTTTTCATGCAAAAACATTAATGTACTAAATATACTTTTTCTGTCCTTGGGCTACTCAATAAGTATATGTACTTGGGGGTAGCCTAGCAGGTATGGTTTAACCTTAATATCATATTACCAATCCTGGCTTCCATCTGGGGGTAACCTGGCAGGTGAAAGCCAGCATAGAGGCAGAACTGTACAGAAACATATAATTTTTAGGTGAACCTAGGATGGAGTCCGACGGGTTTCTATCATACCCTACTGTACCTGGGGTGAGCCCAGCAGGTTTATATCATACTAATGTACCTGGGGGGAGCCCAACAGGTTTAGATCATACTGTAATGTACCTGGGGGTAGCCTGTCAGGTAGAAAAAACAGTATTTCAAACTTGATTAATTACCGCATGTACAGAAACATAGCTGCCTCCAAGAATGCTTATTATAATCAGACTGATTATTGTCTGGATTGGGGCCAGATTTCAAGGAATTGAATTAAAGGCCAAAACGAGTGACAATAGGAGGCAAACTGAATAAGCATATTCTCATACAACATTGGTAAAGAACCACGTGGAACATTTATACCACACAAGTTATGAACTGGAGAAAACTTTGCAGTGCTGAATTATAGGTGCTTGCTGTGCTGTGACTGATGGACGCATTCTATAATCAATCAATATTGTCAATGCAATCATCATTAAGTCTGCAGGTGTCAGACAAGGACTTGGCTTGTGATCCACACTGGATGCTAAACTGTGAAACCTGGTCATCTGAAACAGAGAAATGGAATCGGCGATAGAATTTTGCACACCTGGCACATGTTGTGCATGTACTGTAAAATTATGAACTGCAGAACACCATGTCAGCTTGCGCACAAGTGTCATTATTAATTTAACTTTCGAACGCCATTTGTTGATAATATCAACTGTAGCCATATTATCACAGTGGAAGTGTATCCTTTGGCATGACCACTCTTTGAACCAGAGGTCACATGCCATTACTATAGGGTAAAGTTCCAAAAAAGCCATAGAAGTCTTCTTGCCTTCTTTAAAAAAATTAGTGGGGAAAGTACCTTGAAACCATCTATTATTATAGTAACCACCAAAAATGTTGTCCGTAGAATCTAAGATGATCCCCAGGAATTTCAGGCATGGGGTGGGACCCAATGTTGTATGAGGAGCTGTGGGAATATGCAGAGTATTTAATATATGTGATAGCTAGGCCATGGTATGATCAGAGTCAAAGTCTGGTGTCCACAGTCAAAAAGTCTTCTAACATTAGTATAGAGGGTCAGTAGCTCTGAAGTCAAGGTCACTTGCAAAACATAAATTTTGCCCGTGCAGTTCAGTTCCAGATGATAACTTGACTTCTACATAACAAAATTCAACACAATTTAGCACATTTGTTTCATTTAGCTGGAGAAAGAACCCTCTTTAACTTGTGGGTCAGTATGTCTGTGGTCAAGGTCACTAAAAATAGATTTGGCTATTGCATTTCATTTCCAGGCGATTACTTCAGCATTACAAACATGTTTGTACAAAACTTTTTATATGTGTTTCCTTCTACCAAAGAAAAACCTAGATTGATTTGGGTATGACTCTTCAAGGTCAAGGTTTCTGTTACTAACAATAGATTTGGCATTTGCATTTCATTACAGACCAGACTTTAAGTTCTTTTAAACAAATTTCAACAAAACTTTGTACATGTTTTATAATCCTTTTAGATAAGAAAGCACCTTATTGATTCTGGAGACAGTAGCATGAAGTTGAAGGTCACTGTTACTAAAAATAGATCTTGGCTTTGCATTTCATTTCAGTACAATAACTGAACTTCTCTATAACCAGTTTCAAGGAAACTTTGTATACTTGTTTCTTTTTTGTCATGAAAAGAACCATGTGGTTTTCAGAGTTGGTAGTGTAAAGGTTAAGATCACTGTTACTAAAATAAGAGTTGGTCCTTGCATTTCATTTTATGTTTGGACAAGGACTGTACATATTTTCCCCATGGCCCAAGAAAACCCTATTGATTTTGGGGTCAGCAGCCATGTACATGGCCCTTTGTTAGAGGTGTGAAGGTATAACCCCAAATGGTATTCTGAAAATCATGCATGTCTTTATGTAATACATTTTAGAATGCAATGTTTGCAACATTCAAATTTTAGGGTATTTTGTGTATTTTTGAAAATTGCAAACCATTCTAGGTCATAATGGCCATGTGTCTTTTTGGGGAGGGAATGTAATCATAGTTTTCAGTGAATGCAAAATTTTATGCAATTTTGTTGACAAAGTTCTTTTAATATTGTTCATTTTTAGAGTGAAAATATCTGTATGTATTGAAAATAAAGCCATGTGATCACAATTTGCCAAAATTATTAATTGGATATAATTGCCACTACCTTTTTAATCTTTATCCATTAAATTAAATGTGAATCGCTGCTTAAATAACCTGGTATATGTAAACCTTGTCTGTTTTTTTAAATCCGTGATGTGCACTGAAGTTCATCTTATTTAGCTATCTTCCCAAATAAGTTGGTAATATATTGGATAAAATCTTAATTCTTGGAAATTTTAGGCCAGCAATAAATCCCAAATGGTGAAGATTGACCTAAGAGTATGTACTGGTAGAAATCTCTGTACACGTCTTTTCATTTGTACTCGGAGTGTATATACAGCAGAGAATAACATTCAAACAACTAAACCTTATGTTGTCAGGTATCATGTGCTAACTTTATGTTGTCAGGTATCTTGTGCTAACTTGTTGGTACTCTTGTTCTTTTTCAGGTCACCTAGTAAGTAGGATATTCTCTTGTACCTGCATGATAGAAATGGAGCTTTGAATTAAAGGTATGCACACATCTCGTCATATTCATAATGCTGCATCTGATTGGTTCCTTCAGGGTGTGCATTTGTGTATCTGCCTCCATCTCCAGTGTGTGCTGGAGCAAAGATGGCAGACACAGGCATGAAGTGTCCGAGTGGTCAAACTTGGGCAATAAAAGCCCTTAAAATGTTCAAAACCGGATACACCCATGAATGGCCATGAACTTATTATAGTACTGTATGGAAATAAGTACAAAACTATTCAGTATAAGATGAATGGACAGAACTGGGAAGATATTCTTAAACAATAACTTCTGTCTTGAATATCAGATCTATGAAAAATTAATTGACCATCATTTCAAAGTGAATTTTCTTTTTTTGTGCTCTTCTAAGGGTATTGTGATCACACCAAGGTATGTTTAAAACTTTCTGAAATGGATAATTGCAGATTTTATGACAGATTTTGATCTTGAAAATTACAAATTTTTGTCCTAAGTTACAGATTTTTGTGCTGGTGATTTACAGATTTTCATGATTAAGAATTGGCATCTCTGTGTTCATATTAATCTTCATTGTTATGGTTTGATGATCATTCTATATGCAAGTCTTCAATGTTGGATATTGATCATTTATGTAACCTTTATCTTCAGGAAGAATTTCATAGTCCAACTAACTACACTTGAGCTTTCCAAATACAGTTGTTTCTCTTTCAGATGGCTTGGGTCATTATTGCTATACATCTATTAGCAGATAGAATGATGACATGGGTATCACTTGTTGGAAATGGGATGACACAAGTATCACTTGCTGGTAATGGGATGACACAAGTATCACTTGCTGGTGATGGGATGACATGGGTATCACTTGCTGGTGATGGCAAAAGTTCACAGGATGCACATTGTTTTCTACACACTTTATGCTGAAGTTAAAATTCAAGATTTATTCAGATCCTTCTTGAAAATTTTAGAAGATTAATATCCATATTTGATTTTAAACTTGAAGTTACTGATTGGCCTAGAGTCTCTTCAAAGTAAATACATGTTGTTTTTTTTATTTCAAGATACACATACCAAACTTTTGAAGGAGTGTTCTTGCCTTAGGGTCAGGTGGGCTCATTGATGGTCCTGCATCTGGTGAATGTTGTGTGTTATGTCTGTCAATATTTGAAATAAAGCTTCTCCAAAACCACTAGATGAATCAAATTTGGCAGAAAGCATCCAAGCATAAAGGCCTTTATAGTTTTGTATAAATTACGTTGGTCTGCCATTAGTAAAATTGAAGCACCTTTAAACAACTTCTTCTCAACAGCTGCAAAACAGAATTTGACCAAATTTAACATAAAGCAACCTGGCATTAGGACCAGTTTTAATTTTGTACAAATGATGCAGATATGCCATCAAATATGGACACTGTTACTAAAACGAGAAAACAAATTTAAACATCTAAAAACTTGCTAAACAATATTTGAGCAAATTTGACAGAAAAAGACTTGACATAAAGGCATGGTTTGTGCAACCTTTGAAAATCCTTGAATTTGTGGGGTTGCCTTGAAAACATCTTGAAATTTGAACAAGTTGGTTTTATTCTTAAAAGACCATGAATTTGTCTTAGTGTATGTATAAAGTTCAAACTGAATAAAATGTAACACTTTTTTAATTCAGAATTTTTCGTTATTTGTTTTCCAAAAATGATGAAAAAAACATGGGATACAATTTGGTGGATCACATGAGATGGAGTAGTGTCTGTTTGCTTGCTAACTAGTTATGTCTTTTTAGTTTTTAACTGGTCATAGACCAGGAGAGCTTATGGGATGGCCTGCAGTCCATCATCCATTGTCCATTTGCACAAGCTTTTTATTGCTACTCCTAAACGACTTGGAGGATTGTCATGAAACGTTCAGTGTACATACATCCTATGGTCTACTTGGGCCTAAATGAAAATGGTACTACTGGGACATCCAATATGGCCACCAAAGTGTCCAGTTTGAAAATCTTACTGCTACTACTCCTGAATGAATGGTCTTTTCAACATGGGGTTTTCACTAAAGACTTCTTATGATGTCTAACTGGTCCTAAATGAAAATGGTGCCGATCTGACATTCAACAAAGCTGTCACAGCATCCATTGTGAAATTCTTGTTATTGCTACTTCTTCTGAACAGAAAGTCTCATTGACATGGGTTTTCACCAGAAGACATTGTATGATGTCTAATTGGTCTTAAATGAAAACGGTGCCACTTGCACATCCAGTATGGCTGCCACATCAGCCATCGTACAAATCTTATCACTACTCCTCCTCAGGATTCCGCAGTGAAATGGAAGAAATGGTTTTGTCATCAATTCCTGGCAATTCTTTGCAGCCAGTAGAGCACTATTTCCTTTGAGGGACTCTTATTTTCATCTACTTTTGTATGTATTTATTTAGTGACGAACAAAATAATACGGAGAAAGTTGAATTTCCATAAGAAAAAATACTGCTTGAAAACTTGGGAAGCCCTTGAAGAGTCCTTGCAAAGCAACTCTCTTGGGATGTACAAACCTTGAAAGTGCTTTCTGTTTTGTACAAAATGAATGATGCCAATCCAGCATCAAATATGGCTGTGGTTATTATTGAAAATAGTAAAACCATAAAAAAAACTGTTCAAAACATGCTTAACAGAAATTGACCACATTTGACAGAAAACACTCTGGCATGAAGGCCTTTCAAATTTATGCAAGAAATGATGTTGACCTGCCATCAGATATAGCCACCATTTCAAAAAATAGGAAAACATTTGAACAAATTCTTCTAAAAAACTGCTCAACAGAATTTTGCTAAATTCTATATAAAGCACCCTGGCTTAAAGGATTTTCTTTTTTTGTTTAAATAATGCTGGTCTGCTGTTACTACAATAAAGGAAAAACCTTAACAAGACTTTTCAACAACTTTCAACAGAATTTAACTAAATTTGACAAAAAAGCACTCTGACATGAAGGTCTTTTAAGTTTGTACAAATAACGATTTGCAGTGCGGTAAGGAAGAATCCTATTGATTTTGGGGTCAGATGGTTTGAAAATCAAGGTTACAGTGACTCAAAGAACACAAATGGTTTCTGCACAATAACTTTAGCTTTAAACCACATACCTTGACCAAACTTTGTGGATAGTTTGCACTTAAGGGAAAGAAATGCAGATTTTAAAGGGTCAAGGTCACAGTGACTCACATAAAGAAAACAAATGGTTTCTGTACAATAAATTTAGTTACACACATACCTTGACCAGATCTTGAAGAAAGAAAGAAATGTATTGATTTGATTCAGAAGGTAAAATGCAAGAATAATTTTCTGTAAATCAACTTGAGTTCAAAACACTTCATGCTACCAAACTTTGACGATTGCTTGTTGTAATGGGAAAAAAATAAGCCATATACATGTTGTGTTATACAGTTCAAGCTCAATGCCAGAGTGACTCAAATAAATGATGTCACTGTGTTTCTACATTGTAGCTCTTGTTCTACACTGTTTGTTTTCACCAAACCTCATAAACGATTCACATTTGGGGCGATGAAAGAAAATATTGCTTTTAAGGTAACATAAGATGACAGTAAAGTCACTGTAACAGAATGGTCTGTGCTGACCAGAGTCAGGTATGCACTGCTACTGCTGACATACAAAACACAGGTTGAGTATATAATGCACTGTTTATGGTACTCTTGCTGCATATGTAATAATATCTTTAGCAAAACCTTGCATGAAATATAAAATGAAATAATTGACAATATATAGAGTCACATACAAGAAGTATTCAGCAAAATGTCTGCCATTTGTTTTTGTTGAAAAGTTGAGTTGAGTTTTGTAATGGTAATTAAGCTTCAAACGAGTAAGTGAGATATCAGAAAATTAATAAATTTACCTACTTTGTTAGGTGTTCTTTCAGTCTTATTACCTGCGTTACTCGTCCGGAGATTTATATAGACTTTAAAATAGAGCTCATGGGGAAATGTCCATCCATATGCGCTAAATCTCACCAAACAAATTGTCAGTGGAATTTATCAAATGAAGTTGACTCTGAAGTTTCCATTTAATAATCAACCAGACATTTTCTATTATGTTAATATCAGATGGATTTTTTATGATTTATGGTCTTATATTCCTGTATGATGCAAGCACAATGAACAGGTGCATTGTCATCCTGAAATAAAAACTGATTGTCTGGGAAATGTCTAGCCAGGACAGGCCATAAGTTGGGATCCAGAATATCGTATTTCTGAGTATTTATATTTTGATTAACACTTGTTAATGTACCAATGTCATGCATACACATGCACCCCCAGATCATAACTTGACATTTCCAATTGTGCTTGGAGGGAACCAAGCCGGGATTCAAACCTTTGCTGCTCTTTCTCCAAATATAAATACATTCATCATTTCCTACAACTGACTTTCATCTGAAAATATCAGTCCCACTGTTCTGATACTACCCATCTTTTTTCATGTCACCATGCCATAAGCTTTTTATGATTTATCTCCGTTATCATAACTTTCTTCTTAGCAACATGGTGTTTAAATCCATGGCTACATAAATCACATTGAACTGCTTGTCTAGCAACAGGAACTTGTCTGTTTTCATTGAATTTGACAGTTATTCTTTCTGTTTGTTTCACAAGCCTTTCCAGCTGACTGTAATCCCTTTCAATCAGTTACCGAAGATTGCCACTTCTTTACCTATTTTCCACAGAACCACACTCCAAAAATGTGTGAATCACATTGGAAATGGTACTCGGTGGCCTTTCCAATATTCTGCAGATTTCAGTTACACTTCTTCCATTCTGATACAACTCTAGGACAATATTTTCAACAAATCTTGTGAGCTCTAACCCCTTTCTTCCCATTGTGCTTTTGTCACCATATTTTCAGTGTAAACAAGAGAAGACAACACTTTCAGGAAGTGATCATTGTTTCACTTGACTTTTCTATGAATAGCTACACAAATTACATCACATCATGCTTTATTTTTATCGTTAGAGTTACAACAAAATGTAACTTCACTTCCAGTGTAACAAAATGTATGTGAGTGTAGCTTCCTTTTTAAGGATATTTAATAATTATTTTAAATTTTGAAATGGAACATTCAATACAGGTCAGATCTTCTCAGAAACATACTGTAATTGTAAAGGGGAGGAAGGAATTGGCTATATTCTAACTACAACTTTATTATTGTTTTATTTTTTTTTTCTTTTAGAAACCAGAATGGCTGCTAAAAGAGGGACAGGAACAGATTTTTTCAGTAAGAGACCTAATTTTATGGTTGAGTTTCGATACTTTCCTGTAAAATGAATATAGATTTGACTTAGATTTGGTGATGCTTTAGGAGAAATTATTCTTCATTACAACACAGTTTGAAATGAATCTATATTCAGGGCTGGAGAAATGTCATTTTGTTTTGACAAGTAAACATAAACTGCCCAGCAGGAATATCAACTTGCCCAGAAAAGCAGTGTCTTTGTATGCAAAGGCCTTGCACCATGGAATAATAATAATAGTAATAATAATAATAATAATAATTCTTTATTTAACGAGGGTAGCTCAATTAGATTACAGATGTATCTAGTCTCCCTTGAGGCCCTCAGCTATTCTAAAACTAAAAACACAGATTACCATGCACAGAGACAAGACAGTTGGAGTAGAGACAGGAGATGTTACAAGGTATACTGACATGTCAAGGTCAATTAAAAATCATGTTTCAAATATTTGAGATATTTTTCTTTAAAACTTTCAACAGAAGTGGCTGATCTAACAGATGTGGGCAAGGAGTTCCATATCTTTGCTCCAGAATATTTAAGACTATATCGAAATTGTTCAGTCTTGGGTTTGGGGAGTTGCACATGGCCATGCATGGTCGACCGTAAGGCATATGGTCCTTGGATTTCATCAAAAATTTCTCTCATGTATTCAGGCATTTTCCAATTTATACATTTGTAGACAAGTATTGCCTTTTGAAAGTTAATTCTGTCATTTATTTGAAGCCATTTTAGTTCATGGAAAAGGGTTTTAGATGGTGTGTCAAAAGGAGCATCCAGTATTAGGCGGGCTACTCTCTTTTGTATCTTGTTAATTCTTTCTAATTGGCTTTTGGGGCAGTTTCCTCATATTGTCAAACAGTAATCAATAATTGGCAGAATGTAGGCATTATAGTACATTATTCTAGTTTGTATGGGTAGGTACTTCTTAATTTTACCTAGTAAAGTTATTTTACTTGATTGGGGGTTACTTTTGCTTTAAATTTATCTGGGAAAACACCAGACTGGATACTCTTGTTAATGAGGTTAGCTATAGATTGAGATATAACAGGTGCAGCAAATTTTATGGCCATTGGGCCTATTTCATCAAGGCCAGTAGATTTGTTAACATTTAGCTGCACAAGGGTACAGTATACATCATAGTCACTTACATTAACTATAGAAAATTCAAGTGGAGGATCAGTTGGAACTTTGGCATTTACATAATTGAGAAGTTTTTCATTATCAATGGTCTCTGTGTTCTCTCTGACATAATTATTTGCTACATTGTAAAGTAGTGGTTGAAGATGTGCGCAATTTCATGTACACTTGTAGCTGAGTCTCCATTGTGGTCTAATTGGGTCGGTGGAATACTTTGTGAGGAGTACCCGCCACAGCCTAAAAGTACAACTATTAGCATGTGGGTGTCCGTGCAATTTCTTGAGGTTAAAAAGGGGTCCTCATACTCAAAAAGGTTGGGAAAAACTGCTCTACGTTGAACACGTGAGTAGTCGCTTCTATTCGAGTGTCGTGAATGTCGTCTGCATTTATTTGAAAAGGCACTTGTAACGAAGTTTCATTTAGATCTTTGAACCCACTACATGGTCCTTTTAAGTGCAAGTTAGAAAAATTATTCATTCTTTTTCTGATGTATACAGCATGATTCATCGAGGACATTTAACCATATGATGCAGGTTTTGCATTAAAAAGAAATTGAATTGCACTAGAATTACGTTACTCTTGCTTTATGTCGATTCGAAGTTCAATTTTAAACCAGCCATTTGATGTGACAGTGTAGATGATTTGGTGGTCAATTCGCTATTTCATTCATCAATAATTTATTACTCACAAGATGCAAGTTTCTCAGTGAGAAAGGTTTCTGACATACTATTTTCACTTTGCAATTGCTTTGTGAATAACATGAATGGCAATGCTTGTACTGAATATTGACTGAAATATTACTGGCTTCCAGTTGAATTACGCCTTCATTAAAAAATAGGCAAAAAGATAAAATGATCTGCAAAAGGAAATCAGTAATATATGCATACTTTATTCCTTCAAGCGTTAGTGTTATGTCAATTACGTCATTGTTGTGCAGGCGAGATATAACTTCTTTACATCTATATATATATATAACACTTGTATACAAAAATACATTTTGCATCTGTACGTACAACAATGTGATTTATGCATTGATATGTGTGAAATGTGAAACCTTTTACAGAGATCAGATGAAAAATGAACTAAGAAAACAATGGCAGTACACAGACGACAAACAAGAACAGAAGCTCTCAGATTATTAAAAGTCAATAAACATCTAGATAACTGTCCAGGAAGAAACTTCAAAAGTTCTTCCCTTGTATAAATTATTTACTGATAATGAATATTTGAAAGAAGAATAGGAACTTGATTTCATACAACCAGGCTTTAATAATTCTAACTAATATTTCGAAATTCATCAAAAAATTAAAACGGGATACTTTATACATTGTATTAAATACACTGATACATTTTCAAATCATGAACACAAAAACATATATTCAAAAAATATATATATATTGCTTTAAATTTGTATGGAGTACCTTATACATTTCATAGATTCTCAAACTATGGGTCGCGGCCCACATGTGGGCAGCGGACTTGGGGCAGGTGATATATTAGCCATACGTATATTTCATAATGAGATATTGAAATGTACCAGTGGGAGAAAAATGATATCGCCATAATGGCGATACCACTTCTACCGCCACAGTGTCGATATCACTTTTGGAACTACTTTTTTCCCCATTTAGGAAATATGTTTGCCCTTATGTATGTTATTAAAACTTGTATTTCCATATTAGGCATATTTTTTTTCCCCCTTTCTTCTGCTCCTACTCTCTCCTAACTTCCTCTCTGTCTCCTTTGGGATGAACAGATCTTAAAATATGTCAAAACTGTAGACCCTCTAGGATACATTTATGTAATCAATGAGGATGTGCCATCAACAATAAAATGCCAAAAAACTAACTCCAAACAGCAACAAGTAGATTTCAGGTATAAACGTTTTTAAAAATAGTTCTTAACGTGAATCGTGCAAATCGTCAGTGACTGGATTTCCATGACCTGTTTCTATTCGATATCCAGTAATATTCATACAGTATCGTATACCTGTTAATTGTATGACAAACGGTACAAGTGTTCAGGAAAAACTATTCATTAAATATAGTACTAAACTTGTTTAATTAGCGATTTTAACTCTCATCACAATCATACTCGTGTCTGAAAACGATGGAAAAATTGGGGATAGATAAGCGTTGATTGCAAACCGAAATTAAGTAACAATTGAAATTTAGGTGCACGTTTGTTAACGAACAAAACTGCAAGCCTACCAAGGCCACACAATTCATGTTTGAACGTAGGAATAAACAAAATAAAGAGCCCAAATCCTAATAGGTAAACTCACAATCATGAAAATATTTTGTTTAAATGCGTTACGCTCTTAAGTCTGTTGGATACGACGCTGTGATGGTTCTACAGCACTCCCACCCCAACTATGTTCACTGTATCACTTTAGGCAAAAATGTGTAAACGAAACTAAAAATCTCGTTATTTTGGTATGAAAATAGTCATTACTTTGAAAAAACGCACAATTTAAAGCATTATATGTACAAAGTAAATTTGTAAAAGTCGCTGTCCAAAAATTACAGTAAAATTAGTAAACACAATTCCCCCCCCCCAAAAAAAAAACAACAACACGCAAATCGACAGCTTTTTAAGTTAAAGTAGATTAAAGGAAATATTTCACTCGCAAAGTAGAAACATTTTGTATTGCCACTCTTGACAGTACAATGTTTCCACTTCACTCGTAAAAATATTTCCTTATATCTAGTATTAAAAAAAACATATAAATCTTTTATATACAGGATCTATGTTGAGTGCGTAGTGTCCACTTTATTTTGTCTTGTTTAGCGTCGCACTGTGAAGGGTGTTTAATAGTTTCATCTGTTTTGCTAATATGTTTTTGTATACAAGTGTTGTATAGATGTACAAAAAATTGTTTCTATATCACCCTAACAACAATGACGTAATGACATAACAATGACGTCAAACTATGTATTTACAAAAGTACATTGAAAGTATAATGTACCTACCCGCAGAGCATCACTTACGATGATGCGAAAGTGTTTGAAGAAATAGAGTATCATTATATCACTGATTTCGTATTAAATTATATATATATATATATATATATATATATATATATATATATATATATATATATATATATATATATATATATATATATATTTATATATATGCAGATCATTGTCTTTTTACCTATTTGTTATTAATGGCATATATGATAATGCACACGGAGTAATTCAGTTATTGGGATATCGATCAAATACTTGTTAATTCTCTTTCTGTCTCTCAGTATGACGCGCTTTTCGTGTTCAATGAAAAATATTACAGATAAGACTCACAAAAAACACAGCATTATTCATAATTCTTCCTTGATGATGCATTTACAAACCCCTCCCTTGCCTGCTTGCAAAAGAGACCACTGTAAATGTGAAAAATAGTAGCTCAACTTCACGTTATCAATTACACGCTCCAAAGGTAATGAGCCGCCCTGTCACGTGACATATTGACGACAAAGAAGGAACTGTGGATAACATTATCCACGTTAAGTTTTTGTGGAAAACATGTGAACTACGGAATTTATCAGAATGATCTGATCGTCTAGCAATCTAGATACCAGTGCTTATTTTATTTGAGATCACCAATACTGACGTGTAAGGTACTATATGTATGAAGTAAAAATAATATGGTAATTATGTGTATATATTACGCCACTTTCAGTGTGGTAATTCTTACTCTCCCTCATTCAAACATTTTAATCATATCCATTGTTAAGTTTCTGCTATGTTCCACAGAAGAATTTCCAGTTTTACTTAAATTTTTCAAAATTTATTATATTAAATAATAATAATAGTAATAATAGTAATAATAATAACAACACGATGACAATGATGATGATAGTTTGAATTATATCACGGCGCTTCTTTTTCTTATTTGCATCATTATCACATAATTGCAACTATCATCATAATCGTCTTTGTTATCATCATCATATAGCTAACACCATAAACGTTTTTTTATTTTACCTGTGCTGTTTATATTATCAGCTGTTGTCAGACAAAATTTACATTTGAATAAACTTTGAATAAACATGCAAGTGTGAAGAAATATATATTACAATACGTTTCTAAAAGATAAGGAACAATGGAAATTCGTTGATTACGATTTAATTCACATTCAAAATTTCATGATCTTGAAAGATTTGTACTAATGCAATGACTATATCTAATGCTTTAATAGTAAATGCAAAATTACTTAATAAAGAACGTATTATATCCGTTCATAAAATACTTAATACTCACTAAAACTGTTTGCAATCAACTGAAATCTGGAAATATTAGCCTCATGCGACGGCAAAAACATAAATCGTTTGTTTCTTTCTTTTAATTGCAATGGTATTTATAGTGCTGAAAAAGTATATCATGCTAATTTTATGAAAGATAAAGAATGAAAATTGATTGATTATGATTTAATTCGCATGTAAAATGTCACGAAAGCTTTTACTACTGTAATAATTATATTTAGTACTTTAGTAAATGAATACAAAATTACTCACAGTCGGTGTTCTTCTTTACTTCGCAAAGCACATATTATATCCGTTTATACTAATGAATACTCACTAAAACTTTATGCAATCCATTAAAATTAGGAAATATCTGAGAAAAGTGACAACATTAAAGCTCAAGAAAATAAAATGTCCATCTGAGTTTTTGTGCCTATTTTAAGCACACTTATCCTTGAATAACGTTAGTCACTATTTATCCATAAAATATAAAATATCGATCACGAAAGCACTATTTTATCTGTTGTGAAACACTGTTCCATACCATGAAACACCGTATATATCGATCACGAAAGTACTGTTTCATCTGCTGTGAAACACTGTTCAATACTGAATAATATATTACTGTGAAAACAATTACCGTGTCCGATTTAAACATTGGTCGTTTTAAGAACAATCACAATGCTTTAATTGCATTTTTGATTCTGTTGATCGCATTTACTATTCACCATTCCACTGAGCAAACGGAACACAAGAGCACATTTGTTATTACTAAATAGATTTTATACATATAACCATCCAATACTAGTAATGGACTTCTCTACCACAATCCAAAAGTGGTAAAATGACAGCGGAAAAACAGATACAGTTTTAGTTAATGTTCCAGAAACGCTATTCGGCAGAATCTTGCAACAGGGGTTAGGCCGAAGTTTGTATTAACCAGGGAATATTATGATAGATAATGATCCCGTGTACGCAACCTAAACATGATGGAGTGTTTGGTTATAATTTGCATGATTTTCTAAGCATATTGACGAAGAACGCGAAGGGCACTATGTCAGGAAGTTGTTCTTTACTCCAAGATTTGGATATTGTGTGCATACAAGAGCATTCTCCACCTACAAAACAACTGCATTTGTTACAGGGCACAAAAAGATAATTTACTTCTTTTGCACAACAGGATAACAAAATTCAGGATAAATTTGCTATTCTCGGTCGAAAGTCGCTGCTGGTCTGCCGTAGGCAAAACGACGTAAACGACAGAATTATTGCAGTGGAAATTGGTATGCGCGCTCGCAAATTATTCATGTTCTGTGTGTGGTTTTCTTCAATGAATGCCACTTTAGAGAATAATAAGGAAGTAATGGAGAGCTGTGGAAAGAAGTGGTTCCAAAAACGGGGAATAAAAAGATAAAGGTTATTTGCTGCATTCCTTTCTTGAAACTAGGCATCTGGTCTTCATAAGTAGTAAAACTACGTCTAGAGTGCCATCACTCGTTATTGATCAATTAAATTCTTGTACCTTCTTCAAAAGGCAATTTAGTCAGAGTGCCAACATTGAAAATGATCATCATCTAATTCTCTCTGATCACTTACCTGTTTGAGCACAGTTGATAGTTCCAGACAAATTCCAGGAATAGACTTATTCGCACTATCCAGTCACAATCAACTGGAGAATAGCTTCTAACCAGTTGGAAATGTACAAAAGTAAAATTAACGAGCAATTAGAATCATTAATACTACATATACACGATATTGCAGATATATGGTACGCCTTAGATGCTGTTGCAACTGTTGTACGCGATTCTCCTGACATAAATCTCCATAAGAAAACCTTCTAACTGTATCTAAAACCCTGCTGGAAATTTCTTAATGCACCTTAGCTGCATAAAGAGTTGAGAAGAAAGTGAACGTTATGGATAAAAGACGAGCGTTCCAGTGGTATACAATATAAGTCACATGCAGATTGCAAGCGTGCAGAGAGAAAGTTCAGAAACCAATTAAACAAGGCAAAAGAACAGTATGAACAGGAACGGTTCCATGAGTAAGAAAAAGGTGCAGAATTGGATGTGGGGAAGTTCTATAAAATGGTAGGACTGCATAAGAACCGTTTTGGTAACGATGATGGAGTTGGCAACTTTACATGTATCACCCAAAATACAGCAAGCACTATTGACTATTTTCTGTCAGATTATCCTATCATGAAATTTATATCTTATTTTGATATCTTAAACATAGTCGAATCAATTCACATGCCACTTTCACTAGGCTTGTCTGAGATTGGCAGTATTTCTACTAGTGATCATAATACCCACAATATAGATAATTATTATGATAAATCTGAGCCCAGAACAAAATTAATATGGACTCAAGAAAAAATAAAATGCGTATCAGGAATGTTTGCGTGAACAATTTCGTAAGTTTTCATTTGAGACTTTTTATCATCTGGTCGCAACATCAGATTTTGAGCTATGGAAACATTAGCTGAAGCTCTTCAGAATGCAGCTGAAAATGTTGGTATGAAGAAAACTGTAAGAAGGTCTTGTAACAGTTATAAAACACAGCATAGCACATAGTTTCATGTTTAACATACTTTACCAGTTTATAATGATTCTATTTCAAATCAAATAGATATTATTCCGCATATATTAATTACATGATGTGCAGCATACTTATATCAAAATTGTTGGATGTTCTAAAAAAAAATGCGTGTTTTGAAGATGACACATATATTCTTGCATTTCCTGTGCTTTTCAAACTGGATATGCTATTAATCAAATTGAGACAGGAAATATAATCTAATGACAATGTCCCTTATAAATAAATTTACATGTTTAGTGTACTGTGTATTCATTAATGTCACTTTAATGTTTCTATTGCTATTATATAATAATGAAAACAACTGAATGTAATAGGTTTAAAGAAGAAATAAACAAAGTCATTCATACATACATACATACATACATACATACATACATACATACATACATACATACATACATACATACTGTAATGACTCAATGTGATACTTTAGTAATAAATGAAAAGTTACTCACAGTCTGTGTCCATCTTCTTTACTTCCCAGGGCACATATTTTAAATAATATATACTCACTAAAACTTTATGTACTTCATTGAAACGGAAATATCTGAGAAACGTAACAGCGTTAAAGTTCAAGAAAATAAAATGTCCATCAGAGAATATGCCTTTTTTAAGCACACTTAACGTTGAATAACGTTAGTCACTATTTATCCATAAAATATCGAACATAATGTATCAAGCATGAAAGCACTATTTTATATGTCGTGAAACACTGTTCCACAGTGAAACTGTATGTATCGATTCACCAAGTAAAATATTTTTGATCTGTGTTTCTGATATTTAAAATGCTTTAAGATTTTCTTAATGTCAAGGGTAATTCAATGTAACTTGAAGCAGCTATGGAAGAATAAATGACACTATGAATTTCCAATTGTATTACTTTTCTCACATTCCATCCAGAAGCATTTCTCAAGACATTTTCTAGGATTTTGAAGTCATTGCAACTGAATATGTTTTTCTAAAGTATTTGTTGTCTTTGGTGCAGTATATGATGTTATTATTTATATTAACAATGGATGCTATATTTAATAAGGTGTAGATTATCATTTAAATTTTATTGCAACTTTTCATTTTTACCTAGTTATAAAAAGTTCTTTTCAATCATTTGTATTACAAACTTTATTATGATTATTGATTTATTACAGCAAAGACAATGGAGAACGTTCGCAAACATGTCGATGTGACCTTGGTTCAGACTATTAAGAAGCTCCAGAAACTCACAAGAAAGTCTACTTTGAAAACTTGTTAAATATTCAGTGAAGATCTCGTGGCAGCGGAATTAAATCACGCAAAAGTGAAACTTTTTAAGCCTAGTTATTCAGGAATGTGTATATTGGATATCTCCAAGCTTGCCATGTATAATTTTTTTATGATACCTGATGAAATTTTTTTTATAAAAATTAAAAAAATTAAAAAAAGAGCTACTGTTCCAAATGACTGACACAGATAGTTGTTTGTTTTACTGTGAAAAAAAGAATATTTATGATGACATGAAGGAATATATTTGACATTTCCGATTATTAAAAAGACCACTTTCTTTATAGCAATGAAAACAAAAAGTGCTTGGTAAAATGAAAGATGAAATGAATGGGAAGCCTAAACATTATATGTGTGCTCTGAGACCAAACATGTATGCTTTTGTCTCTGATGGAAGAGAAGAAAAGAAAGAGAAATTGATTGCTAAAATGACAGTAAAAAAGGATCTACGATTCAAAACATATACACACACATTGTTTCAAGAATCTAAAGTATGACAGTAAAAAAGGATCTACGATTCAAAACATATACACAGACATTGTTTCAAGAATCTAAAGTATGCTGCAACATGAGTTTAATTCGAAATCATTCTCATCAACTGTTTTGTGAACAAATAGTTAAAACTGGTCTTCCTGTTTCGATGAAAAACGATACTTGCTAGATGATGGTATTCAAAGTTTAGCCTATGGACATTACAAAATTAAATCAAAAGTGAGAGACAATATATTGTTATAAGTGTATACAAAATAATGAGTGTATGTATCTTCTTTATTTAGTGTATGAAAATAAAATTTATATTTCAACTTTATCTTTTTTCTTTAATCTCACTTTACTTGTATTTTTTCTTGCTCTCATAATTCAAACTTTTGAAACAATTATCAATTCATGGGTAATTGCTATTAATTTTGCAATGATTGAAAATTTAGCAAAGAAAAACTGAATTACATTACATTTTCTACCATTCTTTAGTAATTGCTTTAAGTTTATGAATAGCAGTTGCTCACAGAATATTAAGTCTCTCCCTTTATTTTTCTTTACAAAAGACATGTGTATGTGTGTACATATGATGGGAAAAGTATAAAGAAAGCAGAAAACAAAATTGTATCACAATTCAAAATATGAATATATTAAAAAAAAATTATAAACTCAAGACAACTAGTGATTGCATAGATAATTTCTTTCTATAAGTGTGTTAACACATATCTTTTAATTGCTAATTAACACATTATATTAAAGTGAGTATTAGAAATAGTATTAATGATAAGGTTTTGCTGAGAATTAAAGTTTTAAAGATAAAAAAGTACTGTTATTTTAATAGAAAGAATAGTGACACGTTTTTGATAATAATTAATGATTACACTTCTTTAAAAAGATTTTTAAAAAAGTATTGTTATTTTAATAGAAAAAAAAATAGTCGTCTGCAAGAGGTTGGCAATTTAGCATCCTTGTAGGTGGTGTAATCTGCTCATATGTAGTTTCATCTAGGTGTTATGGAGCGCTTCAAGCTAGGAGTAGGCAATGTTTGAGCTATGTTTGAAACTGGATATTGTGGTGGTGTTAGCTGTACTGGAAATATCTGGCTGGAATTTGTTATGGTGGTTGTGGTGGTGATGGTGGAGCTGATGAATTTTGTTGACATAGTGTCTTGCAGAAACATTTAGAATTATCCGCCAAATGTAAATATGTAACCCCATTGTGGTTATTTAGAGTTACCTCCTTACATTTTCCAAATCTTACTCTGGTTTTAGCCAAGTATCCTTCTTTACAAACTCTTCATAAAATCCAGAAGATGCCATATTCAATGAAAAACTTATCAAACGACTGACAGTCCAGATTTGTGTGAAGTTGAATATTCAGATTATCCTCTTTTATAGTAATACTTCCACTTCTGCATACTAAATGTTAGTCTTTTTCATAAAGATCAGATGTTAACATTTTTTATAAACATCAAATGCTAACAAGTTTTCCTAAACATCAAATGCTAACCATTTTCATAAAGATCAAATGTTAACTTTTTCATAAAGATCAAATGTTAACTTTTTTATAAAGATCAAATGCTAAACTTTTTCATAAACATCAAATGCTAACCTTTTTCATAAACATCAAATGTTAACTTTTTCATAAAGATCAAAATAATTTATTTTAAGAGCATTGAGGAATATTTACGCTTTTGATTTTTTAGTCAAGCATAAGATATGAAAAAGGGTGAAGGTGTAGATTCTAATCACTATGATGAATATCCTTTTGCTAGGTGTTTGATACCATAGAATACCGATGATGAATATCCTTTTGCTAGGTGTTTGATACCATAGAATACCGATGATGAATATCCTTTTGATCCGTGTTTGATACCATAGAATACCGATGATGAATATCCTTTTGCTAGGTGTTTGATACCATAGAATACCGATGATGAATATCCTTTTGCTAGGTGTTTGATACCATAGAATACCGATGATGAATATCCTTTTGATAGATGTTTGATACCATAGAATACCGATGATGAATATCCTCTTGCTAGGTGTTTGATACCATAGAATACAGATGATGAATATCCATTTGATAGATGTTTGATACCATAGGATACCGATGATGAATATCCTTTTGCTAGGTGTTTGATACCATAGAATACCGATGATGAATATCCTTTTGATATATGTTTGATAGCATAGAATACCGATGAGGAATATCCTTTTGATAGGTGTTTGACACCATAGAATACCGATGAGGAATATCCTTTTGATAGGTGTTTGACACCATAGAATACCGATGATGAATATATTTTTGATAGGTGTTTGATACCATAGAATGCCGATGATGAATATCCTTTTGATAGATGTTTGATACAATTGAATACCGATGATGAATATCCTTTTGATAGATTTTTTTGATACCATCGGATACCGATGATGAATATCCTTTTGATAGGTGTTTGATACCATAGAATACCGATGATGAATATCCTCTTGATAGATGTTTGATACCATAGGTTATTGATGATGAATATCATTTTGATAGGTGTTTGATACCATAGAATACCGATGATGAATATCCTTTTGATTGGTGTTTGATACCATAGAATACCGATGATGAATATCCTTTTGATAGGTGTTTGATACCATAGAATACCGATGATGAATATCCTTTTGATAGGTGTTTGATACCATAGAATACCGATGATGAATATCCTTTTGATAGGTGTTTGATACCATAGAATACCGATGATGAATATCCTTTTGATAGATGTTTGATACCATAGAATACCGATGATGAATATCCTTTTGATAGGTGTTTGATACCATAGAATACCGATGATGAATATCCTTTTGATAGATGTTTGATACCATAGAATACCGATGATGAATATCCTTTTGATAGGTGTTTGATACCATAGAATACCGATGATGAATATCCTTTTGATAGATGTTTGATACCATAGGATACCGATGATGAATATCCTTTTGATAGGTGTTTGATACCATAGGATACCGATGATGAATATCCTTTTGATAGGTGTTTGATACCATAGAATACCGATGATGAATATCCTTTTGATAGGTGTTTGATACCATAGAATACCGATGATGAATATCCTTTTGACAGGTGTTTGATACCATAGAATACCGATGATGAATATCCTTTTGATAGGTGTTTGATACCATAGAATACCGATGATGAATATCCTTTTGATAGGTGTTTGATACCATAGAATACCGATGATGAATATCCTTTTGATAGGTGTTTGATACCATAGAACACCGATGATGAATATCTTTTTGATAGATTTTTTTATACCATAGAATACCGATGATGAATATCCTTTTGACAGGTGTTTGAGACCATAGAATACCGATGATGAATATCCTTTTGATAGGTGTTTGATACCATAGAATACCGATGATGAATATCCTTTTGATAGGTGTTTGATACCATAGAATACCGATGATGAATATCCTTTTGATAGGTGTTTGATACCATAGAATACCGATGATGAATATCCTTTTGCTAGGTGTTTGATACCATAGAACACCGATGATGAACATCCCTTTGATAGATGTTTGATACCATAGAATACCGATGATGAATATCCTTTTGATAGGTGTTTGATCCATAGAATACCGATGATGAATATCCTTTTGATAGACGTTTGATACCATAGAATACCGATGATGAATATCCTTTTGATAGGTGTTTGATACCATAGAATACCGATGATGAATATCCTATTGCTAGGTGTTTGATACCATAGAATATCGATGATGAATATCCTTTTGGCAGGTGTTTGATACCATTGAATACCGATGATGAATATCCTTTTGATAGATTTTTTGATACCATAGGACACCGACGATGAATATCCTTTTGCTAGGTGTTTGATACCATAGAATACCGATGATGAATATCCTCTTGATAGATGTGTGATACCATAGGTTACTGATGATGAATATACTTTTGATAGGTGTTTGATACCATAGAATACCAATGATGAATATCCTTTTGATAGGTGTTTGATACCATAGAATACTGATGATGAATATCCTTTTGATAGGTTTTTGATACCATAGAATACCGATGATGAATATCCTTTTGATAGGTGTTTGATACCATAGAATACCGATGATATATATCCTTTTGATAGATCTTTGATACCATAGAATACCGATGATGAACATCCTTTTGATAGATGTTTGAAACCATAAGATACCGATGATGAATATCCTTTTGATAGATGTTTGATACCATAGAATACCGATGATGAATATCCATTTGATAGGTGTTTGATACCATTGAATACCGATGATGAATATCCTTTTGATAGATGTTTGATAGCATAGAATACCGATGATGAATATCCTTTTGATTGATGTTTGATACCATAGAATACCGATGATGAATATCCTTTTTATAGGTGTTTGATACCATAGAATACCGATGATGAATATCCTTTTGATAGGTGTTTGATACCATAGAATACCGATGAAGAATATCCTTTTGATAGGTGTTTGATTCCATAGAATACCGATGACGAATATCCTTTTCATAGGTGTTTGATACCATAGAATACCAATGATGAATATCTTTTTGATAGGTGTTTGATAGCCTAGAATACCGATGATGAATATCCATTTGATAGGTATTTGACACCATAGAATACCGATGATGAATATCCATTTCATAGGTTTTTGATACCATAGAATAGCGATGATGAATATCCTTTTGATAGTTGTTTGATACCATAGAATACCGATGATGAATATCGTTTTGATAGGTGTTTGATAGCATAGAATACTGATGATGAATATCCTTTTGCTAGGTGTTTGATACCATAGAATACCGATGATGAATATTCTTTTGCTAGGTGTTTGATAAAATAGTAATACCGATTATGAATATCCTTTTGGTAGGTGTTTGATACCATAGAATACCGATGATGAACATCCTTTTGAGAGATGTTTCATACCATAGAATTCCGATGATGTATATCCTCTTGCTAGGTGTTTGATACCATAGAATACCGATGATGAATATCCTTTTGATAGATGCTTGATACCATAGGATACCGATGATGAGTATCCTCTTGATAGGTGTTTGATACCATAGGATACCGATGATGAATATCCTTTTGATAGGTGTTTGATACCATAGAATACCGAAGATGAATATCCTTTTGATACATTTTTTGATACAATAGGATACCGATGATGAATATCCTTTTGATAGGTGTTTGATACCTTCGAATACCGATGATGAATATCCTTTTGATAGGTGTTTGATACCATAGAATGCCAATGATGAATATCATTTTGCTAGGTGTTTGATACCATAGAATACCAATGATGAATATCCTTTTGATAGATGATTGATACCATGGAATACCGATGATAAATATCCTTTTGATTGATGTTCGATACCATAGAATACCGATGATGAATATCGTTTTGAAAGGTGTTTGAAACCATAGAATACCGATGATGAATATCCTTTTGACAGGTGTTTGAAACCATAGAATACCGATGATAAAAATCCTTTTTATTGATGTTTGTTACCATAGCATACCGATGATGAATATCCTTGTTATAGGTGTTTGATACCATAGAATACCGATGATGAATATCCTTTTGCTAGGTGTTTGATACCATAGAATACCGATGATAAATATCCTTTTGATGCATGTTTGATACCATGGAATTCCGATGATGTACATCTTTTTGATAGATGTTTGATACCATAAGATGCCGATGATGAATATCCTTTTGATAGGTGTTTGATACCATAGAATACCGATGATGAATATCCTTTTGATAGGTGTTTGATACCATAGAATACCGATGATTAATATCCTTTTGATAGGTGTTTGATACCATAGAATACCGATGATGAATATCCTTTTGATAGATTTTTTGATACAATAGGATACCGATGATGAATATCCTTTTGATAGGTGTTTGATACAATAGAATACCGATGATTAATATCCTTTTGATAGGTGTTTGATACCATAGAATACCGATGATGAATATCATTTTGCTAGGTGTTTGATACCATAGAATACCAATGATGAATATCATTTTGATAGATGTTTGATACCATGGAATACCGATGATAAATATCCTTTTGATTGATGTTCGATACCATAGAATACCGATGATGAATATCGTTTTGAAAGGTGTTTGAAACCATAGAATACCGATGATGAATATCCTTTTGACAGGTGTTTGATACCATAGAATACCGATGATAAAAATCCTTTTTATTGATGTTTGTTACCATAGCATACCGATGATGAATATCCTTGTTATAGGTGTTTGATACCATAGAATACGGATGATGAATATCCTTTTGATAGGTGTTTGATACCATAGAATACCGATGATAAATATCATTTAGATACATGTTTGATACCATAGAATTCCGATGATGTACATCCTTTTGATAGATGTTTGATACCATAAGATACCGATGATGAATATCCTTTTGATAGGTGTTTGATACCATAGAATACCGATGATGAATATCCTTTTGATAGACGTTTGATACCATAGAATACCGATGATGAATATCCTTTTGATTGATTTTTGATACCATAGAATACCGATCATGAATATCGTTTTGCTAGGTGTTTGATACCATTGAATACCGATGATGAATATCGTTTTGCTAGATGTTTGATATCATAGAATACCTATGATAAATATCGTTTTGATTGATGTTTGATACCAAAGAATACCGATGATGAATATCCTTTTGATAGGTGTTTGATCCATAGAATACCGATGATAAATATCATTTTCATAGGTGTTTGATACCCTAGAATACCGATGATGAATATCCTTTTCATAGGTGTTTGATACCATAGAATACCGATGACGTATATCCTTTTGATAGTTGTTTGATACCATAGAATATCGATGATGAATATCCTTTTGATAGGTGTTTGATTCCATAGAATACCGATGATAAATATCATTTTCATAGGTGTTTGATACCATAGAATACCGATGATGAATATCTTTTTGATAGGTGTAAGATAGCATAGAATACCGATGATGAATATCCATTTGGTAGGTGTTTGATACCATAGAATACCGATGATGAATATCCTTTTGATAGATGTTTGATACCATAGAATACCGATGGTGAATATCCTTTTGATAGTTGTTTGATACCATAGAATACCGATGATGAATATCCTTTTGATAGGTGTTTGATAGCATAGAATACCGATGATGAATATCCTTTTGCTATGTGTTTGATACCATAGAATACCGATGATGAATATCCTTTTCATAGGTGTTTGATACCATAGAATACCGATGATGAATGTTCTTTTGCTAGGTGTTTGGTACCATAGAATACCGATTATGAATATCCTTTTGGTAGGTGTTTGATAGCATAGAATAATGATGATGAATATCCTTTTGATAGATGTTTGATACCATAGAATACCGATGATGTATATCCTCTTGCTAGGTGTTTGATACCATAGTATACCGATGATGAATATCGATGAATATCGTTTTGATAGGTGTTTGATACCATAGAATACCGATGATGAATATCCTTTTTATAGGTGTTTGATACCATAGAATACCGATGATGGTTATCCTTTTGATACATTTTTTGATACAATAGGATACCGATGATGAATATCCTTTTGATAGGTGTTTGATACCATGGAATACCGATGATGAATATCCTTTTGATAGGTGTTTGATACCATAGAATACCGATGATGAATATCCTTTTGCTAGGTGTTTGATACCATAGAATACCGATGATGAATATCCTTTTGATAGATGTTTGATACCATGGAATACCGATGATGAATATCCTTTTGATTGATGTTCGATACCATAGAATACCGATGATGAATATCGTTTTGAGTGGTGTTTGATACCATAGAATATTTATGATGAGTATCCTTTTGACAGGTGTTTGATACCATAGAATACCGATGATGAAAATCCCTTTGATTGATGTTTGATACCATAGGATACCGATGATGAATATCCTTTTGCTAGGTGTTTGATACCATAGAATACCGATGATGAATATCCTTTTGATAGATGTTTGATACCATAGAATACCGATGATAAATATCATTTTGATACCTGTTTGATACCATAGAATTCCGATGATGTACATCCTTTTGATAGATGTTTGATACCATAAGATACCGATGATGAATATCCTTTTGATAGGTGTTTGATACCATAGAATACCGATGATGAATATCCTTTTAATAGGTGTTTGATACCATCGAATACCGATGATGAATATCCTTTTGATAGATGCTTGATACCATAGGATACCGATGATGAATATCCTCTTGATAGGTGTTTGATACCATAGGATACCGATGATGAATATCCTTTTGATAGGTGTTTGATACCATAGAATACCGATGATGAATATCCTTTTAATAGGTGTTTGATACCATAGAATACCGATGATGAATATTCTTTTGATACATTTTCTGATACAATAGGATACCGATGATGAATATCCTTTTGATAGGTGTTTGATACCATAGAATACCGATGATGAATATCCTTTTCATAGGTGTTTGATACCATAGAATACCGATAATGAATATCCTTTTGATAGTAGTTTGATACCATAGAATACCGATGATGAATATCCTTTTGATAGGTGTTTGATTCCATAGAATACCGATGACGAATATACTTTTCATAGGTGTTTGATACCATAGAATACCGATGATAAATATCTTTTTGATAGGTGTTTGATAGCATAGAATACCGATGATGAATATCCTCTTGCTAGGTGTTTGACACCATAGAATACCGATGATGAATATCCTTTTCATAGGCGTTTGATACCATAGAATACCGATGATGAGTATCCTTTTGATAGATGTTTGATACCATAGAATACCGATGATGAATATACTTTTGATAGGTGTTTGATAGCATAGAATACCGATGATGAATATCCTTTTGCTAGGTGTTTGATACCATCGAATACCGATGATGAATATCCTTTTCATAGGTGCTTCATACCATAGAATACCGATGATGAATATTCTTTTGCTAGGTGTTTGATACCATAGAATACCGATTATGAATATCCTTTTGGCAGGTGTTTGATACCATTGAATACCGATGATGAATATCCTTTTGATAGATTTTTTGATACCATAGGACACCGACGATGAATATCCTTTTGCTAGGTGTTTGATACCATAGAATACCGATGATGAATATCCTCTTGATAGATGTTTGATACCATAGGTTACTGATGATGAATATCCTTTTGATAGGTGTTTGATACCATAGAATACCAATGATGAATATCCTTTTGATAGGTGTTTGATACCATAGAATACTGATGATGAATATCCTTTTGATAGGTTTTTGATACCATAGAATACCGATGATGAATATCCTTTTGATAGGTGTTTGATACCATAGAATACCGATGATAAATATCCTTTTGATAGATCTTTGATACCATAGAATACCGATGATGAACATCCTTTTGATAGATGATTGAAACCATAAGATACCGATGATGAATATCCTTTTGATAGATGTTTGATACCATAGAATACCGATGATGAATATCCATTTGATAGGTGTTTGATACCATTGAATACCGATGATGAATATCCTTTTGATAGATGTTTGATAGCATAGAATACCGATGATGAATATCCTTTTGATTGATGTTTGATACCATAGAATACCGATGATGAATATCCTTTTTATAGGTGTTTGATACCATAGAATACCGATGATGAATATCCTTTTGATAGGTGTTTGATACCATAGAATACCGATGAAGAATATCCTTTTGATAGGTGTTTGATTCCATAGAATACCGATGACGAATATCCTTTTCATAGGTGTTTGATACCATAGAATACCAATGATGAATATCTTTTTGATAGGTGTTTGATAGCATAGAAAGCCGATGATTAATATCCTTTTCATTGATGTTTGATTCCATAGGATACCGATTCGTCCCGTGTTTCATAGATCCTTCATATATGATTTTAAATCTGATTAATAAAAATGGATAAAACAATGTATACAATTTATAAATATGTGTTTATTTTCAAATGTCATTGTACATGTGCTGCTATGTGTAAAAAGCTTTATGCTGCTTATAATATACGGTTGAATCTTTATACACCATGTTTTGTATCTCGCTAAATATGATGCTAGTCATTTAGTCATTTAATTTTAAGAAAATTGCCTATAAAAAGGGGCATGAGCCTAATCTACCTAATCTTAATCTTAAACTTAATTGACATGTAAAATCTCTAGAATTCCTCTCATCCATAAAACAGTAGTAGACTGTGTAATGTTGACCTTTGTTTCACCTCTGAAATCCATCATTCCATCAAATCTCTCAAAATGGCGGCTTACTCCGTCGGCAATTAACTAGTGTGACCTTTGTTTGATCCCATTCCCGTCAACAGCGGAATACTCTGGCGGCAATTCAATACTATTGCTAAACTAAAAGACGCAAAGCACATTTACGCTGAGGCCATGACTAGGTTTGAATCAGCTTTCTAGTTCAGACGCTTGGGGGTGTCTCATTTTAATTATATCTGACATACTTTTTGTAGTCTGTACTCTTTGTATTCTCGCCAAATTTTGGTGTCGGAAATTATAGTTGCATTCTTTCAATGTGTCCAGATTATTTAAGTTAATTCGGCATTTTCTGGTGACGTATCGTATATACTTTGGTAGCCATGTGCCTTTAATCTAATAATATGTAAAGTGAGAAGATTTGGCACCTAATGCAGACCCAATTCCATCCTGGCGGATTACGTTACACTTTTATTGATCTCAAATTCTAAAATTCCCTGTAATCCTCCAAGATGGCGGCCGACGATTGATACATTCCATCGTCACTTAATAAGAAATAGTAGCTTACTAATGCAATCGCAGTTACTTATGACTCGGGAACGGTGAAGGAAAATGATGGCTGTTAAAGTTTATAAATTCTAGATGGAAAATGCTATAAATGCCAAAATGATGTCAATTAGTGAGGGAGTTTCATTATCTACAATTTTGGGCTGTATTTCATGCAAGAAAAAAAATCTAACAAAGTTACCAACATGAGTCAGAATGTCTTGAGGTATAATCACCTCATTTAGCGTAACTAGTTCAAAGTCATTTTAATAGGTTGATAAGATGAACGATTACAACTCTAACGCGAATTTAAATTTGACGAATGATAACTTGATAACTTTCCCCACATACTCGCCAATCTACCCTAATCTTAATTTTCTTTTCTGTCTTTTTTAAAAAAGAATCTTTTAATAAAAAAAACAAACCAAAGGAAAATGGAATCTTTAATGAAACAAGTCATGTATAAATGCAGGGGACGACAAATTTCACCATTGATCCATTAGCCCAGGCATGAAAGAGGCAGCGGGGAATATGGTCTAAATATTCTTTGCTTTTATTCTTTTTCCTGTGTAAAAATCTGTTCACTTACATTATTCTTTGATTGTACAACAATGATTTGTAATATTTGTTTAATGGGAATTGTCCTCCCTTGAAATGTGATTGGATAAGCAGTAGTTGTTTTCAGTTATTTAAGTCACAGTGGTGTTTTTCAAGATTCAAGATTCAGTATCTGGTAATTTAGGCCACAGGCCCTTAATACAATAAGGACCGACCATTGATGTTTGTTTTTTTTAGGGGAGGGGCGTGGGATTTCTGAAAAATTTATTTGAAAACAAACACTCAGTTCAGATGGAAAAAGCTCACCCAATGTCTATTGTTTAATACGTTCATTCGAAAAAGAAAATTCTTCTATATGATTTCCTTGCATTTTAATAATTACAGCTTGTCATAACGTGACAAACTATCAAAAGCTCTTCACTTTGTCCGCTATATACTTTAGAAAGTAACATTCATTTTCTCTCAAAAAATGTGATCTTCTACTGCTGGGGGAAATACACACTACTACTGCTACTATTAGTACTACTACTACTACCAGTACAGATTCAAAGAGGGGAGGAGAAGGTCAGTCGAACCTTTCTCCCTTGTTTCAGTTGAAATAGCATTATTTGGAATTGAAAACTTGACTGCTACAGGCATTTCAATGGAACCGTTTATCATTTACTCAAAGAAGTCTCTTCTGAGAATCCATCAGTCTTTAAAAACTATCAACAGTTGCCCTTGATCAATTTTCTTTCACTCATTTTTGGTTTTAAAACAAAAGAAGAGAAGAAATATAGAGTTTATCATTAAAAAAATATAATCTCGGTAAAGTGGGGTGGGGTTCTTCTTATATTTATAACATGTTCGTAAAAGGTCCAGTAGAGCTGAGTAGCTGATAAATCAAAATAATGATGATGAATAAAGCAGTACACAGGATGCTTTTGGTGTAACCATCTAATTTGTATATTGCCGTTCTTAATATCAGTTGAAATGAAAAGCGCTACAAAGAATGGTATTTGAAATGACCTTCAGATTTGTATATTGCTGTTTTGGATACCAACTTAAAATTTTATGGTTTAGGTTGATTTATTTATTTATTTTATAGGAGGATGGTAGAAAATCAGTTGAATACAGTAGAGTAGATGATATGTTAGATGCTTTCCAAAAAATGTATATCACTTTTAAGTAGATAATAAAGTTTTATATCTTAATGAGAATGAATAATAAAGCCATTAAAAATAGTGTGGTAAGTTTTGCAGTTCTTTTTATGTTTAATTGAAGGGAAATATAGTTTTTTAAAAAATATTACTATACAAATAGTCTTTACTTTAAAGTTTATACTATTATAATTAAGATAATTACTATGACGGGAAAAAGTTGATCATATCTATAAAACTTTCATATAGTGAAAATTTGAGTGGGGGTGAGAATGGATCATATTTTATGAAAGCTTTCATATGTTGAGTGATTGAGTAGGGTGGATTATAGATCATATCTATGCATGTACCTTTGCTTGCATTTGCTTTCATATGTGGAAGTTTGGTGAGAAGGTATGAAATATATGGTATCTATCAAAGTTTTGATATTGTACATAATTCAGTAAAATGAAATGGCTAGTAAGATTTTATGGTGGACAGGTTTACCTTGTTAATGATTTCGATTTGCACTGTGAAATCTATCAAGCAACTAAAATGGTAATAGCATATCATATCCTTCAAAATGGCTGTGCAAGTAATTTAAGTTTGTGTGATCTTTTGTTTATAATTACATCTCATTAAATAAACAAGAAACTTTTCATCTGTTCTTATAGCTAGTGTAATTTTACTATTTATCTTCAAAAACTGTCTTTAAAGTTAAACTGTGCATGTCAATTTTGCGCTTGGGGGGCATGTCCCTTTTGATGGTATCATCGACCTGTCATGGTTCGGGTCTCAGCGTGGAATTTTTATGCTTGCATTATAATACAGCGAGAAACTATTTAAATCGTCGTAGAAAGTGTTGAACTTAATATACTTAATTTAGTTATAGTCGAGAAAATGCTTTATAAACTATAAATTCTTTGCGAGCTACCATTTTTCAGTGTGTCAACATTGGCCT